>JAGVSQ010011819.1:0-12006 GCA_022683975.1 Rhyacophila evoluta | reverse complement strand
ATTGATTTTAAATTCTGAATTATTTAAAACTGGTAAACTTCCATATGTGAGAAACACTTCACGTCAAATTATTTATTAAATGTGATTGAAAAATTATTTACATGTCAAAAAAGTGGCAGGGTGGTGTCCTGGCTCGAAGAAAAGTCCTAGGTCAGCTTTCTGATCCTGCTTCATCACACCATAAAATTGAGATCCAGTTGGATCGCGAAAAATAAAACGGACAACACTGACAAAAACAAATTTTACAGGAGGCACAAAAAAACGTTTATATGATAATTTTGAGCCAAAGTCAAAACGTCACATAGCCACAACCATGAAGGGCATGAATACTAAAACTGGTGGTTTATTTACGCAATTTGATATTAGTTTTAGTTTAAAAAAAACGATTTAATTGATTAAGTGGAATCCATTTATTCTGGTCGTTAATTTCACAAGCCATCATTTATTTCAAATTTAAAAGCTAAATTTAGACACTAATTAAACATATCCAGCTTATATCCTTTTGACATAACGTGTATTGAGTTGTGTAAATTTTTATCATCCAATAAAAGCTTTTTTTCCATTCCACAATTAATATGTTCCACTTTTGAAGTCGATACGATGTTTTTTTTTATAAACTGTACAGATTTATTTGTTAAAATTATATCAAAGTGACATAAATATTATGAAGATTACTTGCATTAAGGTGCTTGTTCCCATTTTTTTTAGAAATGCTAAAATAATAAATGCGCATTTTAATGAATAGTTAAGCAAAATAATTTTTCAGCATGTGAGCAAATTTAGCTAAGAACCTCAATTAAAATACTTTACGAAATTAAACCTGAAATTAAAAGCTCAGGTTCACATTTTTCGTCAAGCACGGGTCACATTTTTTATATTCAAATAAAGGATGTCAAGTTTCTAAACTTTCCTGAAGTATATTATACAAATAGATTTTTTTAAATCGTGTTCGTCGCGTTTTTGAAGTTTTGTTAATAAATATATATTTACACTATACTGTTCTTAAAATATCATAACATAGGATATGTACGAGTATTAAGCATAAAGGTATGTCTCGAAAATTATAATAGAAATAAATATTATTAACTTTCTTTATCTGTACTTAGGAAAATCAATATAAACATTTTTCGAAATTTTTTTTACCATGAATAATTCAATATTGCTGGCTTAAAGCGAAGGGTCCACTTTTAGTCGAAAAATATTCAATCCTTTAAGGAGTATGGACGTACATATACGTCCGTGCGCCTTGTCGCCTTATTTTCAAATCCATTATTTGATTGTATAATAAAATGTTATTATTTCTATCAATATACATAATAGATCTATCAATGATATCTACAATGCAATACAATATATCTATTATTTTTAGTTTAGAATAAAATACGTAAACATGAAGTTGAAAAAATGAAAAAAATCTTTATACTCTCCATATAATTATTATGATTTGTAAAAATAAAATGAAAGATGATTTAAATGCTGTTCACATAAACATATAAAATATCAGACAAATCAGTTCTATGGTTTCATATTCGTTCTCAAGTAATTTTTTAAGTAAAATTTGATAGCGAAATTGGATCGGCCACATGTGGTAATGGTGTATACATTCTTACCGATTTTGAATTACTTTTCAATTTATTTTATTCATTATTTGGAAATAGAAGTTTCGAAGAAGAATTGTTTGTAAATCGCCATTTTGAACCATCTATTTATATATTTACACTGATTAAAAGTCGGCATATTAACTTCTAGCCCTTTTCTAAATATTTAGTAAAAGTATGATTGTTTCAATTGGCCAAATATTATTGCTCGTAGAATATACTGGCGAATTTTATTTTTTTTAAATAAAAGAGCACCCTATACACAATCTGGACTAGCAAAACCTGGCGTCAGATACTGCCTATTAACTACTATGTATTATACAATATCATATCCAAATTGGCAAGAACATGAAAAAATGTTATTTTAGCAATAGTTTGGAATGCTTGCCCACATTTGAAAATAAACACCCCAACGTCACAGCTGATGCATTTCAAATACCTCCCTTGCGTATTTTTTCAAAACTGTGACTGCGAAAAAATGCGGCAAATCTTTATTAAAATGAAACAGTCTCAGAACAATGAAATCGTAACTCACAAAAATCCATAACAATTAACTTAATTATTTTAAATATTAGAATTAATTGTATACAGATAAATTTCATTTTAAGGCAGTGCTGTGGAGTCGGATGAAAATTTACAGACTCCGACTCCGGCTTTATTTTATACTCCGACTCCGACTCCGACACCAACTCTTGACTCTGACTTCAATTTTTATTTTATTTTATAATTTACTGCGTCTATCTAATGTATTTATATTGACTTATTAATAATGGATACAGGTTAAAAAAACAATTTAATAGAAAAATATATAAACAATACGCATTAAGCAATATCTTCACACAAAAATATTATTAAAAATAAAGAAAAATGAAAAAAAAGAAGAAATTTAAGGAAACTGTTAAAGCAATTAAACGGAGTTGGGGTCGGTCGATTTTTTCCGACTCCGACTCCGACTCCACAGCCCTGTTTTAAGGGGAAAAGAGTACTAAAGTTTGAATCATCAGACACGTATTCATATATTTTTTTTTATACCATGTTTGCTCCCAAAGTGGAGCATATGGGTCTACAGAATGTGAGGATATCTACTCCGAAAGTAGAGTATATATAGATCTCCGCAATGTGAAGACGTCTTGATGAGATTATTTTTCACGAGAATTTTATAGTTGATATCGTGCCTGCCTAGTAACCCAGAGAATGCAAGTTCGATTCCCCATCTGTCGGATTTTAAAAGTCTGAAACTGCAGGACTGAATCCCCATTGGGTTGAGCAATTGTATGACAAACAATTCACGTTAAAATAATCTGTCAAGATGTCTTCATATTGCAGAGATCCATATACTCCACATTCGGAGTGGACATGTTCACACTGCTCAGATGCGTATGTTCCACTTTCAGAGCGAACAAGGAATAAAAAAAAATCAAAGTATTAATAAAATAATATTTATTTCATCGCATTTAATATTAAAGTTAAGTTATGCTTCTTCTACATAAGACGGTAGAGTCTTTTCAAAGGAGATTCCTTCATTTGCAAGGATTCATATTACCGACAGTTCATCTTGCAACACCCGTATTACATTGCAGAATTTTCAAAAGTAAATAAAATCGAATGAAATAATTATATAAAAAAATTATTACTTTTAATATAAAATTTATAAAGTAGTTATCTTATTTAAATCATAATCGTGCACAAATGGTTAGCTAAGCATAGCAAAATACATGTATAACATTTGCTTCTTATAATCTTGAACATATAGTAAATCCAATATCATGTACAAATGAGTATATAAAAAAGTTTCGTGCCAGTCTCGAAAGTAGTATATGTACATGACGACAAAAACAGATGAATAATTGCTTTTTTGTGCATATTTATAAAATTGAGATTGCCACCTTGACGTGGATCAACATTTGATGCAAAAAAAAGAAGTTCGATGACCACCGATCATACACTAGCGACAATAGCGTGTAGTTACTTTATTCAAAATAGGATAATATAAAAAAAAAATGTTGAAGTATTTATTGTATTTCTGTGGCTCGGGATCCTTGGAAGGACCTTGCCATGAGATAGAATCAAGTAGAAAAGCAAAAACTGATATAATATACTCAGTGATTCAGTGTTTTGCTATAAACATGAATAGCTTATGCAATATAATAAAATAGTGATATACATTGACCTAATCGTAATTGTATTTAATCGTGATTATATTATTTCCTCCGTCTTTGCGCCCACTATGTACACGTATATCATGAATTAACCAGTGGTGTAGTGGAGCCAGAGCAAGCCAGGATACCGACCTATCACTTTTTTTGTCATGGAACTTATTTTTCCTGTAGATTGAAAAAATATTTTAATCTTAAGTGCTTATTAAGAGGCATATAATCGTCTGTTTAATTTTTTACGAACATTAAAACTACTAATATTATGAAATATCCTCTTTAATGTGATGAAAAATAAGGGGGGGTTGAAATTTAATACTGCCTTGGTAGTTTTTATTTGGAACCAAACCATTGAAGATAATAAGCATGAAGCTGGCTTCCAGTTCCAAAGATCCAGAAGTCTACACAGGGGCAAATCTTTGTTGGGGTGCAATAGAATACACGTGGTTCCCATCCTACCCATGCCAAGTCAGTATCGAGTTTTATTGCGGAGAAACTTTATAGCTTAATACTCCAATTTTTTTAAAAGCTAAAAAAATATCCTTAAACTAACCAAGTTGCAATGGGTGACCAGTCTGATGAATGGTTGAACTGACTTTAGAAGCCCTCTTTTTCAAACATGATATGAAGACACTCACTTTTTTTAATAATTTTTGATTTTTACTTTGAATGGAACTATTTCCAGAAATACTTATATCACAAAGAAGAAGCAAAAATTGTTGTGGTAATGTCTTTATAGAATTAGTTTATCAAATATCCACGGTTCTTGATTTGAAAAACAAAACGTGTTTTCAGTTAATTAGATAGTTCGTATAATGTTGTATACTGTGATTTTATTCTTTCATAGTACAGTAATCATATGGTTAAATAAAAACGTTATGCTTTTAAACGATTTTTGTTCATCTCCTAAACATTTGACAGTTGGTCTATTCGACAAACCAATCCTATAGCGACGATACGCTATAATACATCACGTTACACGTGTAATACTATCGCAGTTTTAAATCAGCCCGAGGCGATTTGTGAGCGCGTGCCGAAGGGTCTTGATAGCACCCAAAGATTGAGACCTTTGTCGTTCAACATTGCGTGCGGCACACCTGCTTTTTGAGACCCCGAATAATATTCTAAGATTTTTCAACGAGAATTAAAATCTATGCTACAGTTAACAGTAAAAATAATCGAAAAAATATAAATGGATTTCAATTTTTCAGCTGTACTTTTCGCATTTCTTTTCAATTATATATCGTCCGTACAAGCGATCTTAAAAATCAATTATAATACATCTTACAATGTATGGTAAGTATGCATCTTTTTGACAGTATAGTTTATTTCCAAATAACGAACAAATTAAACTGAAAAGTTATTCGAAATTAGTGAGATTGTATATAATACTACCACATGTGGCCAATCCCATTTCGGAATCAAAGGAGTATTTGAAAACAAAATTTGAACCAATAAGACTGATTTATGTAACATTTTATGTATTTCTGGGAACAGAAATATGAATAATCTTCCATTTCTTTGCAAATTATTATAATTGCAGGAAGAGCATAAGGATATATTTCAATGCTAAAGTAAATTTTTATTCGTAGTATTTCTGAGTGCGATCGTTTCACTTAAATACTTGACCAAATGAGTCTCCATTTTTTCAATTAGCTTTTTTTATTTTTATATTTCGTTTAATTTAAGTGGTGCGTGGCAACCTAAGTCTTCGATAATTTATATTTACTCCCGGGACATTTCCGTCGAATAAAGTAGGTCGCTTCTAGATAGCATAGCTCCAGGATACGCCTGATTAAGACCAGGTATAAGAATGGGTCGGGTGGATGGTGGGCACATTAGCCTAAAAATATATGATATAATTGTAATGACGTATAAAACATGACGTATTGGATATACACCCTTTATAAATCTAAATCTTTAGATATAAAAACGCCATCACCTGTTTTCATGGTGATTTTCAGAAGCCAATACATCTGTCAAAATAACTGTCAAGTATAATGCAAGCTGACATCAAGATAAGACGCTTTAAAACCCTCCGAAAAATAAATTTAAAAAGTGGCAAAAATTTACTTCAAATTTCACCTGAAATAATATTCTATATCTCAACAAGTTCTGTAGTTGGTGTAATATTATTATCACATTAACCCACCTTTCAATGAATACCACTACAGCTGTTTAAAAGTATGTGCGAATGTGTAATAAACCATTACTTATACTGTAGTATGTTTTATTGATATCGTGATTAACTTGTACCAGTACTCATAACGTAATATAACGTAATCATAGAGTAAAATTAAAATATACCGATAAAGAAAATATTTCTGAATGCTAGTAGCACGAATGCTTAAAAAACTTGGAAAGTAAGATCCATGCCAAAAAAGTTGCAGGACGGTATCCTGACCCCACTACACCACTGACTGAAACAATAGTATGTTATATCGATGTCCTGGCTGGCTTTTAGTAGTACTCGTATCAAAAATTCAGTAGAGATTTTTCAAATTGTCAGTTTGCACAAATAAAATAGATTAATAGACTTTTCATTCTCTTCTATCATGTTAATATTATATATTCAAATACGTAGTCATATTGAACTGGTAAAGAAATTATGCATGAGTATCAATTATCTCCCCGGTAGCGTAGTTGGCCGCATGCGTGCCTAGCTACCCGGGGAATGTAGATTCGATTCCCTGTCTGCTTGACAATCCAAAAAATGTAGGGCTGGATGCCTATTAGGTTGAGCAATTGCATGACAAATAATTATCGTGAAAAATAATCTGTAAAGTTGGCTTCACATTGCGGAGATCCATTAACTCCGGAGTGGATAACTGCACACTGTGTAGATCCATAAGCTCCACGTTGGGATCAAATATGGTATATAAAAATACATATATAACATGGACAAATCGATGGAAATAATAAAAGAAGCAGTTGATTCTTTGATTTTTCTTTTGTTGGAACATCGCTGATGGCATCTTCAAGCACATGGCACTGTCCGCACTGTCGCTACTTTGAGCTGGCTCTGAAAGGAGGACAAAAATAAGAAGTAGTACCAATGAAACATGGTATCGTGGTATTTTCCACAGTCGATTTGTAAATTTTGGAATCTTCTATTTAATACACTTTGTAGATTAACGTTCATAAATTAAATTGAAAAATTATTTTAGATATTACTTTAGTAAATGTGGATATATTTTATATAGGATATCGATACTGAGCACTTAGTTAAATCGTTGTGTTATTTCCACCCGTATGGCAGATGTATTTTTGAATTACCTTTTTACACAGGACATTGGGGGAATGTTATGAAACGAAAAATTGCAAAAACATCCAACATTATTGGTATTTAATATTCCACCTAAATGGCAAATAAACTACACGTGTTCATTAAGTTACCTTGTTCTACAGTTACCTACAAATACAATACTTATGAAATTATCTTTAAAAAATCAGTAGGAACATTCTCTCTTCTATTCAAATACTTTCCATATTAAATTGACAATAATGCCAAATCAAATACGTGTGCTTGATGAAGTCCATTATGAATATCTAACACGTGTACTATTATTTTGTTTACAATGTATATTGTCATATCATTTTTTTATACCGTGTTCGCTCCCAACATAGAGCATATGGATCTACACAGTGTGAGGTTATCCACTCCGAAAGTGGGGTATATGGATTTCCGCAATTTGAAGACGTCTTGACAGATTATTTTCACGAGAATCGTTTGTCAGGCAATTACTTAACCCAATGGGCATCCTGCATTTTCAGATTTCTTAAATTCGACAGACGCACGCACGCTACCAACTACGCTACCGGGGAGATCTATCATAGTATTATAATTACCACTAAATTTACTAATCTGTCACGGCATGTCTTCACATTGCTGAGACCCAAATACTACACTTACCGAGCGAATATCTTATGCGTAGATCCATATGCTCCACTTTCGGAGTGTTCATAAAAACGATAAATGCTGAAGCTATTGAGAAGACGGTGGCAACAGCTTAGTACGTCTTTGTAAACTATATTAGTTCAAATATACATTTTTGTCAAATGTACTAGCTGCGCTGTATTTATTTAAATATAATGGCGTTCTACCAAAGATTAACAGTAGTCAAAATAAATATTATTCATTTTTTACTGATATAATATGCCGGTTATCCACGGTTGAATGATATTATTGTATTTTAATTACGTTTACGTTTATGACGCCATCAAATGGACTATAACTAGAGACTAAAGACCAAAAACATAAACATTCGCACGCAAAAAGTCCAATAACAATTATTAAACACTTATACACTGCCACCTCGTGGATAATTTTGGCTTTGGCCCAAAATCAGGAAAAAACAATTTTTTTGTGCCTCTTGTAAAATTTGGTTCGTTTCCATAGTTGATATGTAAAACACTTTAAAAGGGCTAGCACTCAAAAATATGCAAGTTATAAAATAGAGAAATATATAAACACGTCGTTCAAAAACTTTTTGCACAAGGGCGCCTCCGACCCACGGTGCGGCACTGTCTCTAGATGTGCCCCGCTTAAATAAAATATCAAATATGAACAGCATTTTGTAATGTAAGTTTAATCTTTAAATTATCAAGAATTTTCTTTCCAAATAAAGGTCACGCAAATTCGTTATTTAGCCCTTTATATAACCAGTTGACATTTATACCATGGGTTAATAAACGTTCCAGCTTTTGTGCACCTTGCAATTCGTTATTTTAATAGACTGTATTAAATTTAATTATTTTGACATTTCGTTGATAAAATGTCAAACGAAATGCATGCATAAATTATCATTAATTGATTAAATTTTAGTTTCATAATGATGTCCCAATTGAATGGCTCCTACGAGTAAAATATTGGTTAATATTGACGTATCAGGGTCACCTTCATCTCCTTCTGACTACTCTAAAACATTTCCTTTGGCTACTTCTTCAGCATTACTCTGTATATTCCGACAGAAATCACGACCATTTAAATCTATTTCTACGTTATGGTCATTAAGCAACCACTCTCCAATGATGGCACTTTAACTGCTGTATTGATGTTTTGTCCGTTATATCTGAAGACCTTTCTATCGGGGTTTTACTGTAGGTACTTATTTACTTAATAATTTTGTGTATGATAATCAAACAAATACGATTCTCGTTTCTGCTTTCGATTTAAAAACATACAAGTTTATCGAAATATTACGCATTTAAAGTGGAGTTAACACTTGTATCAATATTATAAATTTACTGGTTTAAAAACGAATTAGTAAATAGGGCTACACACGCTCATGCAAACCTGCAAAGTATGCATGAACGATATGTTAAATCGTTTACGATATTATAACACTGTTCACTTTCATTATTTCCATTTTGCGAACCTCACAAGAAGTGATGAAGTAAAAAAAAAAGACTTTGAATTCAGTTCAGACCTGAGTCTCTCTAATATTACTAATTGCTAATAATCGATTTTATTACCAACATTTTTAAGATAGTGAAGTTGTATGTATCACTATTTTAATTTCGTTTTGTAATATTAGCATTCAAAACCCACAGTGCAGTCTGTTTAGTCAAATCGAGCATGTTAATATTAAGTATTGATAGTAATTGAAGCATTACATATTAATTAATGGTTAATTTGTTATTTCATGTATGTAGGTAGATAGCCAGTTTTCTAGTTTATATTAAAAACCTAAAATTAGTGGATATTCCGTATTCAGGAAAATAATGATCACACACAAATGATTGTGCATTCAAACTTGAACGTGTGCAGCTATAATGATATTTATATATAGAACTATAATGAAGTCATTTTGTTCCTGGAAACGTTATCAAATAAACAAATCAGTAAACAAATGTTATCTGCAACACCATCATAAAATTTCTCTCCCCCAGTACCAAATAACAGTACAATAGAAACATGACAGCGAAAAAACCACCAAAAATGCAAGTTTTCGCTAATTTTTGTTTTGTGGAAATATTTACGACGAGCGAAAGGTGGCCATGAGCCAGCGCGTGCGAAGGAGGTAGAACTCACCCCTCATCAGGCACCGGTGTCGGATTTTAACAAGTGACCCGCATGCACAGTAATAATAATATGACTGCAGTCGATTGTAGGGGAAGCCCGGTCAAGAGATATTGCATTTTAATAATGACTTCCATACTGCTATAATGATAGAAAACTCAACGAATATTTAAAGTATTTTTTTTGTATATACCATTTTCGCTCTCAAAGTGGAGCATATGGATCTAATCAGTGTGAAGAAGTCCACTCCGAAAGTGGAGTATATGGATCCCCACAATGCGAAGACGTCTTGACAGATTATTTTTCACGAGAATCGTTTGTTAGACAATTTTTCAATCCAGTGATTAGATTAAATCCGCATTTTCAGATTATTTAAGTCCGACAGATGGGGAATCAAGCCCACATTTCCTGGATTACTAGGCGCGCACGCTACCAACTACGCTCAAAATACAGGACTGAATTGGATGGCCTATTGAGTTGAGCAAGTTTTCTGACAAATAATTTTCATAAAAAATTATCTGACAAGACGTATTCACATTGCGGAAATCCACATACTCCACGTACGGAGTGGATATCCTCACACTGTGTAGATACATATGCTCCACTTTTTGAGCGGACATAGTAAAAAAAGGCTTTATTTAGTTTGCTAATACAACTCTCATCCGTAAATACATATTTAACTGATAACAATTTGATAACCAAAAACAAACTGATATTAGAAAAAAAAATGAATGGACCAAAAAATTTCTGATAAGATAACAAAGATGTGAAATTGTACTACATTTTTGCAAGTATTTTGAAAGTCGTGTTTTTTTTTAATAACCCTTTTGCTGCTTCAACTGATTTTAAAAGTAAGTACATATTTTATAATATTTGGCAAGCAATAAGGATGAAATTTAATTGTTAATTTTTAATTGAATTTAATAAATTTAATTGTTTATTTACTTGCAGGTGTAATGACATATTTATTACTGCTTAGAAATAAGAAAGTACATGTAGTAAAGTTTGTTTAATTTGAAAAAATCAACAAACAGCAAAACTTTTGAAGCATTGGTATTTAGTAAAATGTTTTAAATACACTATTTCTTCGCTTAAAGAGTGAGACTAATAAATAAATGGCATAAATTAGAGAGACATAGTAATATCGTAGCAACCGGCCTTTCAAACCAACTCTAATAAAAGCTTAAAAAAATCTTTTAATCCTTCAACAGTTAAACAACGATCTATCTTATACATTATTTTTTCTTTTTCCATTTTGCGTCTTGTTTAAGAAAACGTTACTTAGAGTGAATATGGATGATAATATTGATAATCCGTACGGTTTTTTTTTATCTAAAATAAAAATAAATCGTCATTCGCAATGGTTTAGTCCTAAATAAAAAAGTACCAAGATGGTTTTTAATTTTTTTTGTTTTCTTGAAGAATATATCTTACAGTCTAGATTTTTAAAATGAATGTTAATAAAATTTTTAAATAGGTCATAAATGATGGCTAATAAGCACACAACATAAAAATATTAGTTGAATGTGCTTAAAAAGAAAATTTGTTTTGAAAAAGTGGCAGGGCGGCACTCTGGCCATAGAACTCCAAAATTCTCAAAAATAGCAGTACCGTAGTAGCCAAAGGGTTAATAAATTTAAAATGTTATTCGTCCTGGATGACGATCAAAGTCATATAGTTTGTAAGATTATTTTTATTAAGTCCCACAGTTGGCAATTCTGAAGAAATGATATCACGCAATTTTGCACGTGCAAAATATGATTAGATAAGACTATTTACAAAAATAAATACACTTTTATTGATATTATTTCATGTCTGCTTACAATGCTTTATTGTATGTGTAATACTATTGCCAAAATGAGGCTTTTCATCGTATTTAAATTATTATTTACTATGATGTTTACATTGCAATACTCGTATGTAAGAAAAATGTAGTTTTATGATACGAGATAAAGCTGTTTATTTATTAACGCGTCTCCAGACGAAGTTTTCCACTGATTATAATAATACATACAGTTCAGTTCTTATCAATACAACATACAAATAGACAACGTCATTTATAAGTATGTGATTTGATTTGTACGTTAAGTTATCTAGTTGTACTAAATAATAAATAAAAGCTTATAAAAAAGTGCCAAAGCGGTATTTAATGCCAGCCACTCCGCCCTTTTTGTCATATTAACACTTAACCTGCGTGCTACTTTTGGCAAATTTGCAAAATGCGCTTAACGTT
>JAGVSQ010011818.1:0-12006 GCA_022683975.1 Rhyacophila evoluta | reverse complement strand
TCTTCACAATGTGTAGATCCATATGCTCCACGTTGGGAGCGAACATGGTATCTCTATTTCAAGATGACTCGATCATTTGGACAGCTCGTCTTCAGCCGTATATAACATTATTTTATTACAGACAAAACATTCGCAGAGAAATTGTAATAATTCCAGTGATGATTTCATAGTATTCATATTCTTCAAGATAACCACGATGCTATTTTATTAAATAATTGATCATTCGTTTTAAATTTTTAACTCATTGAAAACGGCAATGTAAAAGCTGTTTCATTATAGGAAATATCCACTGCATGTCACAAAACTTTTAACAACAATAATTAGTGAAATTGTCTAACAAATTTGCCTGTTGTCTTAGATTTTATGATTACAGTAAGTGCATACTATTATTACTTAACTACTTAAAATTAATATTGCATAGAATTGTATCATAAACGAAAGAATATACTACTGGTTAGTGATCATCGTTTACCAGAATTGATGCACCACTGAATGTATATCTCCGGCCTTCTAAATTCTAATATAAACGGAAATTTCTACGGTAGTTCTATGATCTTATACTTAATTGCCAACAGTTTTTTTTTAAATAATATCGCTAGTTTTTTATATGTCGGCAGTTTAATTTGGTAAAAAATAATACAAAATAAATGTAGCCACGTGTTATTTCTTCATTTTTATTACTCGAAAGTGTATCACTTGTATTCCAGTTGCATTGCGAATTTATTCATAATCGTAGACTTCTCATTTCTTTTCGCATTTAGTCGTATTCATATAATTTGAATATGGAATTTTGTAACGTCAATAATCCAAAATTATCCTGTACGTCCGCAGTCATTGTATTGTTATTTAATTAATTAATCATATTTAATAATACCAGCTCATCGCGGAAATGTATTACAAATGATGTGGTCATTGTTCTTAGACTATTAATTTAATTAAAGACTTGAACGTGCTATTGTTATACCAGCCGTATAGAAAGATTCTTTCCGCTTTTTGTAATAGCTTAAATCTAATTGCTTTGCAGCATGACGTGAATTTTTAAATAATTCTTAATGTCACTTTTAACGCTGCTTATTTTGTCAACAGGGCTGACAGAATATATTTTTTTATTTATCAAATAAAATAATCCCATACATTTTTGCCCATTTTAAACCTCGCCGATAAAAATGTACTAAATTAGACTATATATAGTACATTTTCGATATCATTAGCTCAGTATTAGTGGCAGAAGTCAGCGAACGGCTTGAATGACAATGGGCTGGACAACTGTAGTGTACGTTCGCTGCACAAATATGATCGTCAAGTGGTGCAAAACAGCCACAAATCCGCCTTGAAAACACAGGACGGTAAAACCTAAAGATTGGCAATTAGACATGCAGATAAAGGAGGCTTTCATCTGGCACTGAAACAACAGCGGCAATTTATAAAAACAACAAATTTTCGTGGTTTTTTTTTAATGTACACAATAAGAGATATTTCTTAAAACATGTATGCGTATTTGAAAATATTCCATTCTATTAAACGGTTCAGTAAACTTGACGTAATTTGAGTGCTGAAATTACGAATATTCAGATATTTAAATGGAGTTTATTTTAAAACTTATATAAAATATGCTTTATTTTTGCTGGTGGATGAATTTTTTGTTGTTGTATGATTTGATTAATATCTGAGAGATGATTTTAATGCAGATTAGATGGCATCTAATTTACGGAAGCTGGTTTCAATTTACATTTTCTTCACTGCTTTAGACTAATTACGCCATTATGCAGCGAATTTTTTCACAAACAAGTAAATCTTAATTATCTGTAACGTTAAAGCAAGCGCTAACTATTTATCTCGTATAATGTAAATGTCGAGTAATTTATATATGATAAATTAATTTAAGGCAGACATACTGTAAGATAGTTTGATGACTTTTAAGTAATCAAAAGAATTAATTAGAATTGTTGATACAATAGCTATAATTCACACCGTAAAAAATTATTCAATTAATACAACAGGCAACTAAATAGTATATTTATATATGAACTGATTAACATTTCATTAAAATATATGTTTTGTGCCACTATCCCGACTTCTTAGTTTGTGATTTTTTTATGATAGAAGATACTCGCAGCGAAAAATCACTGATAACAAAACTCACTCCGGTCAAAAAAATAAACTGTGATATTAAACTCGATAATTAAGTTAAAGCTTTCTCGGCAAAATTCTATTTTATAATCGCAAAGATAATTACTGCGACTTCTATAAGAAAGTTAAATTTAAAGCGTGACTTTAGACGAGGTATTTCTTATAAAAAAGTATTGATACATTCAAATTATATTTGATCCCCTTAAATACCTTTTACGAATTATCGTAATCCTTCGTCTATCGAATACTTAATAATTATTCTAAGCCCTGTATACGTGTACACGTATCTGTGTATTATTGTACAAATTTATATTGGTTCTTATACTCGTAGATTGACAATGTGTACAATGTAAATGAAAATGTGTTATGTAAAATTAAAACACTTTCACGTGTCGCAGTTAATTAGTGTGCATCATAAATTATCTCAATTAATTCAAATTAAATTTGTTTGTCTCGTACTATTTTAGGCAACCATAATGCGAAGTCTGAAATAAGTAATCTAAACTTTACTAAAGAGACGCTGCATTTACCTACAATCCCGAACCCCCGAGTTATATTTCCTACTAAGAAACTTCCCAGCGTAAATTGGTTTATATATGAGAAAATTCTACTAGCTTTCATATGAAGGCACAAATATCAAGTTAGAAGTTTGAAAAAGTGTATTCATTACTTACGATTGGCACCACCGCGTATTTTTTCTGCATTGAATTAACTATTTAGATACAAATGTAATTATTATTAAATCAACGTATCAAACAAACTCATTCGCACGATATTTGAACAGGCAAATAACACCATTTTGAACAATCACTCATAAAAATTAATGAACATTTAATCTATGTTTTTCAATGAAATGACTGTTCTTTAGACACGGAATATCTTTATTTTAGTAAATAGTTTACGATGGATAACCTTGTTTCAAATAATAAATTTACTTCCCATACGTTTTGATTTAATGGCTTCTTAATTGGAATCATTATGAGATATTCGTGTTGATCTTAAGTGTTCTGTTTTTATAACGTCGGCATACTGAAAATGATCCAATTCTTTTCGTATTGAATCTGCTTTTAATTTTATGCCCCAAGTAAAAATATAAATAACAAAGGAAAAATATTCGCACTAATTAGTTTTATCCTTCCCATGTCCTTAGATTGATGAAATCGATTACCTATTTAGAGAGATTGATGATTGTGATTTGTGTAAAAACGATTAAATCATAAGGACAAGTACATATCTTGAAGGGTAATCGTGAGACCTTCATTTATTTGGACATCAGTAAGTTCCACTGAATACGTTGAGAAGTTGATGATGCGTATTAAGTTAAATGCCGCCCATTGGTTTTGTGCAATTTTTCATTGGCCACTTATCGGGTCACTGCCAATTTTATACCGTGTTCAGGTAAACGCAGATAAGGCTATCTTGCCTCGCATGACGTAATCAAAATCAATGGCAATGTGTTTCACCCACGCGGTCTGCGGCCTACAATCTTAAACCGTTCAACTCAATTTTCTCCTGATAATACTCGGCGATTTGTTTCAATTGCCCCGATTTAATGACTCCATTTGTTATCCCGACCCGAAAATGACAAAGAAATCTGTCAGTGCTCGGTCTCTAGCCGCGAGACAAATGCCCGGATTTTCCTTAATTACTATTATCTACTATATACTACTTTGTCCCCAGACTAGTTCGGGACAATTTATATTTTCTTAAATAGCGTCCCTGCTTGGAAAGTCATTACTATGATTTCACCCCTGAATGATTTCCTTACAAACCCTCGCCAGAAGACAAATGGAATTGAATTAAAACATTAATTATTTCGCAATCAACATTGATCCGTACCTAAATAAAGGGCTTTCCTATCTTCTTGCACTCAATCAGTTTATCGATCCAGCTGATTTACCGTGGCATTGTGATCATGTTCGTACAATTCATGCATACATACCAGTGTGTGAGTATTATATAATTTTTGTTCGGCAATCGTCCATTTCTGTAATATGCGTCTAGTTATACATATACATTGTATTTGTATTCAATTAATAAAAATTTTAGCAGGATTGTTTTTATTTCTGGACTAATGTAATTAGTATTAAATAAAGTTAGTAAAGTTATTATATAAAAAAATCAATGCGATCATCGACAGTTTCGTTGGTCTTTTCTTTGATAAGAATAGTTGATTACAAGCCAATCAAAAAAGTTTCCCGGTTTCTTAACGCGGCTAGAAACAGGCGGGATACAATTCAAAATAATTACTTCACACATCTTTCCACGCTATCATCGTATTATTACACATTTTCTTGCTCCATTACCGAAAATAACACAATTATTTCCGAATCAACACAACAATTGGATAATGATCATCTCAGTACACCTCCATTAAAATTATTATGATGGAGATCATTAACCGCTTCCACAGCACACCACACCGGCCGCCATTTTACGAACGACGACTGGCGGGTGGACAAAATGACACTTCCGTCGTTGTTAACAATACAAAGACAAAGAATGACTGGAATACCAATGAAATCCTGCTGCGTGAAGCAAAACGTGATAAGAACATATTTAAGAACACCAATTGACAAAGTAATTCACAAATTCTTACTATTCCCTTCGTCGCCAACAAATATTGAAATTCGGATTGATGAAAACACACATAATTAAAATTCTTTACAAGTTATATTATTATAAATAAAATATAATACCATAAAAGATTGCAGTGTGATATAGCCGCCGAAAAAAATACATCAGATAGTTGGAACCTAAGAAATTTTAATTAAACTTTATATGGATATTTTCAACTTCAATAGAATGCTTCAATTTTCCAGGGTGAACTATTTCTTTCAAAAATCGACTGTTAACGATATCAAATGAAAAATTATTCATAATAATGATCGCACAATGAAAAAACTACACTCGTGCATATTTTCCCTGATTTGTAATTTTTCATATTATCACCATGTAAATCCAGACAGCTAGTGACTGACTATTTTAGTTCACAAAGTATATATATTTAAAACAAATCATATTTTCTCTTGTACTGTATTTTCATTTCGCGTATTTATTTTTAGACCAATGCTTATATTCCAGTGTATTTTTATTCGGTGTTAACAATGTTAACATGTTCGCCTGATGTTTCCGCCGTTATCATAGTTGCCGCTTTATTGCTGTCCCATTACCGCTTCATTCAAATTATTCTAAAACATTTCTGAAAGACTCCAATCCCAACGCGTAAAAAGTTACGCATTGAAATACCAGACTCTCACCCCTCTTTCCAACAGTGAATGAAAGAAAATCTTGAAAACAACATATCTTACAGAAAATTTCTGGAAACTTGACAAACCCAGTAATAGTTATTACGCCGTCGTAATTATATACTCGTACTGAATGAGGCGCGTTTATATTATGTACCGTATTATACAACGTTAAAATGAAAATTATTCTATAAGCTAGTCTACAAAAGCATAAGTTTACGTGGAGAAATTTAACTCATCTAAGTTAACTTTAAATCAATTTATTTTAATTTTTTCTCGTACATTTGATACGGTGAGCATATGGATCTCAACATTGTGAAGATAAATAAATATACTATAAATGAGATGTGTGAATCTCTACATTGTGTAGACTCATGGTGCAGATTGTATTTTCACGGGAATTGATTGTCAGCAAATTACCCAACCCGTCTTTTTATACATCTGTGATTTTTTTAAATCCAGCAGCTGTAAGAATCGATCCCGCAATCAGCTCTGCAGTATATTATTATATCTACGAGTATATATATTTAAATTTTCACAACGTTACACCATATTTAATGTTTGTACAAATTAGAGCTAGTACATGATGTTTTCGGGCTAATCGTAGATAAAATTAATTGCAATGCTCCGTTAAACAAACACTTGTTACCATTACTCTAGTTACCGATCTTGAGGTTTTATTCGATAATAGGTAGGTCTTTTGTTCGCCTTTCTTACTTACAAACTAAGTGCATATTGTGTGCATTATTGCATTTTCACAGTTGTGTTATTATTTCATAATGCTCTAACTTCCTCTTCGCGTCGCCACAATTCCGACCAGATTGTTAACTTTGTTTTCCATTGTTTTGCGATTGCTGTAACGGAATGACTGGCTGGGAAATGCGTGCAATTTTATTATAATAAAGCACATGGGAAATTGTATTTTTGCTCCATATTGAAAAGATATTTACCATCTTTTCCCGTTAGCGGAAAACCATATTCTATTGAGACCTGATTGTTATTGTTGTATCATCACAATTGAGATGGTATTTTATTACTAGATAGATATAAGCAAACATTTATAAACATTAACACCATTTTAAAGCAATATACAATTCAACATAATAATTAATACGCCATGAATAAGGAAGTGCAAAGACAATTATGGTTAAGCAGAATCACTTATGAAACCTGCAATACCTGTAATGTGTAAGATACTGTAAATATGTGTAGTATTCTAATTAGTATTCTTCGCTTTTTATGTCATTAGTGTAAAGCTCTTGTTTTCACAGGATTTGCTTGATTTTCAATTAATATCAACCACCTTCAGTACAATGAATTAATAATTTGATTAATAACAGATAAAACATAATTAGTCTTTCTGCAATCAATAGTATCATCATTGCTGCTTT
Source organism: Rhyacophila evoluta (assembly GCA_022683975.1). NCBI lineage: Eukaryota > Metazoa > Arthropoda > Insecta > Trichoptera > Rhyacophilidae > Rhyacophila > Rhyacophila evoluta. The sequence goes on along the minus strand of JAGVSQ010011818.1, from coordinate 5,237 downwards.
TTTCTTACAAATCAGTATCAGTTATAATATTTATTACGAGTATTTGTGAAGAAAATTAATGAAATACAACATTTATATCTAAAATTAAACAATATTAATATTAATAAGAACATGCTCAAGTTCTATATTAGAATGTATTGATTATCATTATTATTATTATATTTTCCGTAAATGTAGCTCAAGTCCTCTAAAATTATAATATAATTTGCCATCATCGTTTATAAGAATACTATATTATCATTAATTCTTACGTAGACTTGATATATTATCAAACATAAATAATAACTTCTTAATGTGTATAAACAAAATAATTTATGACTAGTGTACACGTGAATAATCATAATAATAAATTGATATTGATTCCAATATGACATGTGTCCAATACACACACTACACTAATATGGATAACTCTAGTTAGCTTCAGTAGATTCATTATTCTAATAAAACTTCATTGACAGTAATAAGATAAATTTTCATAAAAGGCGTTAATTCATCACAAAATTTCCGATGATAAAACAGAAACCGTCGCTTTTCTTTGATTGGACCATTAACGCCTTCACACTTTTTCTATATTCAGGTATTATCGACTTCTCATCTATTATTAGTTCTTAAATGTCACGGTGTGTTTTTTTATTAGGAAATTGAATATAAACATAAAAACAAGTCTTAGGTAAATAGATAGATACGGCGATTAATCTTCCTCTCGAGTGCCGGTAATCAAAACAAGCACTTTTTTTAGTTTAATTGTAATGTTTATAGTGACCATATTTAAGTGGTTTAAGAGACGTTATATTACATCTACTGTAGCTCGTATTTAATGGCATATAATAAAACCCAATACTTTTTAACGTACGACTATAATTTCTGCGATGATATGTATTAATTACGTTAATTAATTACACACCTGATTCAATTTGAACGAAGATATTAAAATAGTTATACCCGTGCCAACAATAATTTACCATCTCCAATTAACTAGCAAATTTTTCACTTTGTATGAAATAAGTATTCCTTTGAATTTTCGCTTTGAAATTCTTATTTTTATAAACTTATAAATAGTTAGATCGCAATCTTTTCTCCAAGGTGGAAAATAAAATACAATAGATTTCGGAGGTACGGTTTTTTTAGGAGAATTGGTTTTTCGCCAAATTAATGCATGAAATTACACACAAAATTTTCATGAATTTAAATTGATATAGTGATAACTGATAACCCACCATTTATAATATGTAAATGTGTAGTATTGTAGTAAAAGGGCGAACTCATGAGTAAAACTCCACTTGTGCTTATTTAAAATAAGTACGAAAAAACATTACAAATATAAGAACGCTTCAATCAAAAATTAACAACAAGCATAGTATAATCATTATTCCCCAAAAAAATAGTTTAGAATTCAACATTTTAACGTTATTTTTGCTCTCTTGATAAATATGTTATCAATATCAAAATAAATGGTATATTTTTTGTAAAACTTATGAATTTATTTTATAGTTGCTACACGCGTGCCTGTGTGGTTGGCCGCTTAGTATTCAGATAGTTTTACAACTACATCATTAAGAGTAGTTAACTATCTATTGTTGCCGGTTAACTGTTACGTAACTGGCGATACTCACGCCAATACGATCGATATTATAAATTGCCGACGAATCAAAATCGAGGCACCGTCAGAGCGCGGGAGGCATCGGTGGGCGGCATTTCCGGCGACCAAATTTGAAGAGCACTCGGGACAGCGTCGAGCCGCCTTGATCACTCTTGCCCAATGCAACCAGGAGGCGAACGGACCGACACCTGACGCACCTGCCCATATTAGGAAGCGAACATCAATCACGCTCGCATTATTTTTGACCGAATACCGTTGGCCGCTCGTTAGAATCAATACTCTGTTGGATTTTTTTCTGGCTCACACATCATCCTCATTATCGGCGATTATCAATTTGATGGATTCAGCCCATTATTATTTATTTTTTTCATTGGAGATTATCCTACTTACGAATGAACTCATTGCTACAAAACTTTATTATACAGCGTGACCGCCATGTCTGTAACTTCTAACGTAACACCTTCTTGACTAACTTTCTGTTCAATTCGCCATCTTGTTATCACACAAGGTCTGTCTCGTTAAGAAAAATGCTTACCGTTTTAGCTACATTAATTTTAAACACTCCAATCCGTCTATTTTGTTGTTTGAATGAGACACAATCTTAGGACGGGTCCAGACAGACGCGATCCGACAGGACAGAATCCTAGCATTCGCTTGTTTTAGCGTCCGGTTATCCATACACATCGGACCGAACATTCGATTAATAAGCCTTCGTTCGCTTCTGTCTGGACCGGGCCTTAGATGTAATACATCGTTAATTCAAAATTTCTCATAAAATATATGTAGAAAACTTATCACTTTGTATATAATAACGCAAGCATTATTTGTATGTATATCTTCTATGGTCCCCCAACGGCGCCGCGCAGCTATCGTTGATCGAACCATCGTTTGTTGGCCTGTATTTTAAAAATATAGTAATGAAATATAATTTGAAACTACCAATTAATGCTCGCGTATATTTTTGGTCGAATGGTATGTTTATATGTACATATTATGTTATGCATATTATAAAAATACTTCCAAACCATTAAAATTAATTTGTATTATTAATGCTCTATGTTTAATTATTTGTAATGGTATGTTTAAATTAATATGTATTATTCATATACTTATGTTCAATCGTTAAAACGGAGCAAACTTCGCCTAATATCACAACTTAATCCAATCCACCAAATCGTTTTTACCTAATCTTAATTAATTACTAATTACTTTCACAGTCGCGACTTGATAGATAGTTTGTCAAAATATTTTCTCATGATATTTTACTTATAATGGAATCAAATTTTATGGTCCATTAAAGCAAATGTTATTAATTGCGCGGCTTGGAAATAATACTTAATAAAAACGAATGTCATTTTTAATTCTTACATAATATTAAAATTTATTATCAACATTTCAATTAATTACAACTGTCGGCAATACAATAAATAAATCCACACATTATTGTTAATTCTACTAATTAGTTAAATTATTTTTTCGAAACTATATCGTGCAGACATATTAACTTCTTTGTATTTCCGCGTGATAACGTCAAACGTACTTACTTATTGAAAATATATAGTTCCATGCTAACTTAAATATTTGCAAACATGCTTTTTCTCACGACTTTGTATATTTATATTCATTATCGGTCGAACACTCCTTTCTTGACACTGACAACAAATTGAAGGTCGAATTCACGCATTTGACTTTTAATTCTTAATGTCAAATTCAAAAAATAAACACATATAATCCAGTTTATTAAAAAATATTTTCATCACTGTTGTATCTTTATTGTACCCTAATTTTGCCAGTGTTAATAATCTGTCATCTACAATTCAAAAAAATTTACAAATTATGAATAAGAATTTTAGGGTGGCAAAGCGACGGCAACAGAGATGCAAAATATCTATATATAAGTGAGTGAGCAAGATTGTGACGACAACGTGTTATCACGCTGCCGAACTTGCTCACTTGCTCACTCACCTATTTGTAGCTATTTTGTATCTCTGTTACCGTCGCTTTGCTATCGTAGCGCCGGCCTAACTCTGCATTTTCGTTGTTCATCTGCATAAATTACGTAAATATATTTTCATGTTAATACACATATTTCCGGGAAATTTCCGTTCGCGTTCACGTCTAAAGGTTATAAACAGAATATAATATATTTGCGAAAATGTTGTAGATGATAATGAAATAATATTGTTTACTGCGAAATATTTGTTTATAGTGGTGGTTTGGCTCAGAGATTTTATTACAAAATCTAAACACTTTTTGTTTATTTTCTTAATGATCTTTGATCTGGTTTATTTTCGCGCTAATTATTCACGCGGTTAAACATATTAAAAAACAAGCTTATTTTCCAAGAAATACTCTTCTAAATTATATTAACCAGAATCAAATTTTCACTTTCAGTTCATGGTATATTTGAGTGATTAAACTTTTATAGCCTCTCCTTCAAATTATTCTTGAAATCATGTAAATAAAATATAACGAATACTGTGTAATTTATGTAATCATGTTTTAAACTCCTCCCGTATAGACGTTCCATCCATGTTAAATACTCTCTCGATGATTTTAATTATAAAAAATATCATTATTTCTAGGCGAAGATATTTCTAAGACTTTTTATTAATCGTACCCTCGCTCACGCATCGCGATTTTACTGGTAAAACATTATTACTATCTAAGGCATAGATAAACTGAATAAGACATTAATTTTTGTGACATTTTTAGTTTTTTATAAAGTGTTCGCAATGGCCAAGAATACTTCCGAGTTCTTTTTTTATTCATACATTTATTTTTCTAGACACATTAAACTCGACAATTCTTGTAAAATACGCGCGGTCTTGTGCGTTCTTTATTCTGCAATTTATGGTTCACTCTGTTATTACCTACTCACGTCGAAAATGTTCTTTTGCTAAAACATTGTTTGCTCTTGAACTATAACGTCGCGGTTTCCTATGCGAGAAAAACATTTATTCTAAGTAGCAATGTATTTTCCTACGACATAAACGAAGTGTCCAACCAATGCGGTTTTAGCATTTGCCTATTTTCCCATATTTAGTTCTTTGCTCTGGTTTTACATAATATGTTATTCTATCCATTGTTAGAGATTATGCGGCACGATAACTCACCGCTTAATATATTTGTTACAAGTTTTAACAAAACACTGTTTTTCATAATTGTGATTGCGTCTCTCAGACAAGAAAAAATCACAACGTTCACACATATTTCATTTAAATAATTAACTATTCACTTTTTTAAACAATTATTTTTGTTTTTCCAGGTAACCCATCATCATATTATCCCGAACTGAAGTAGCCATAAGTAGTAAGTTTTAATTGTTTATTTAAAATATCCTCACGAAAGTACAGGTTTTCTATATTTTAAGTAAGGCAGTCTCACACAGTAATTTTTCCAGGGATACTACGTTTTACAGTCTTAAAGCTTTCTATAATTAGATAATCTGTCTAATTATCGAAATCCAGAATCACTTGTATTAATATTTTTGATAAAGGACAAATTCACTTTAGTGGCATACTTGCACTTATTTTAGACATTTAACACTTGGCCTGCGGGAACCGTAATATTACGTTATTCTGTACTCCAGCGGTTATCTGCTAGACTCGGAACGTTCCGTGCCTCATATTTTAAA
>JAGVSQ010011817.1:0-12007 GCA_022683975.1 Rhyacophila evoluta | reverse complement strand
GTTCGAAACAAAAAGGGACCCGGGCAACGCCGGGTACTGATCAGCTAGTATACAAATAAAACTAAATGAGCCACAAACAAACCTATTTAATTTGATCAAAAAAATTTTAAAACTTCTCAAAAGTACGCATGAGTAATCTATGAAAACCGTGCCATAAAAATAACTACACAGAACTTCGTTTTACTTAAAGATAACTTTTTACGTACTATCGATATTTTGTCGTATGTTTTGATTTTCAATACCCTTCGTTTTCATGTACTAAAAGCGATGTATATTGAAACTATCCTGTCAAAATAGTTAATTTACTTTATAATTTAAATCTATAAGTCTATATTCACCATAGTATGTTAATAATATTTTTTATACATATAACACATTTTCATATCACACATTTGATTTAATAAAATAAATATTGATTTTAGTTATATATTAAACTCCACCTCTTTTTTCTGTATTTTTTAAATTAACAATTCGTTGAAATCGTTTTTTAATCTTAGCGAATAAAGGTCTTACATAAACATTTGAAGATTTCCGTCACTATTGACGCAACAAATAGCTATTTCCCAAATCCGTCACTGCCCACAAAGGTCTGTTTGTCGTCAAACGAACTTACGTCGGGAAACGGAGACGTGGAAATGGGTTGCCACTTCAGGAGAAAAAAACCCTCCCTATCCCGAGCCGGGCGCCGAATCTGAATAAAAGTAATATAATGTATTTCAATGTTGACCCTTTAATAGGCAATGGACCGGCCTGATTAGATTAACAAAATTTAACCGATATCACCAATATATCCGTAATTTATTGAATAGACATTTATTATTGATTTAAAGTGAGAGTAAAAAATAAATTATGCCCATATCGAAATTTGATCATAGAATGAGCTATCAAAATAGAATATACGTCTACTTTAAACTAGTGGCGTATTGGAAGCATATTGGGGAATGGCTGACATATCACTCATTCAAAACTCGTTTTATGTTCGTTATGCCAAGTTATAATACCGTAAGAATAATGATTCGAATTGTGAAAAGTGACCCCGGAAGAAGCAGAGACTTTTTCTTGTCACCTTACAAAGGCCACCGGCACAATAACAGAGAGCCGGCGGTAAAGCGACGCTAGCAAAGATGCAAAATAGCTATAAATATATGAGTGAGCAATTGAGGAAGTTTGGCAGCTCGACAACATGTTGCCGTCACTAGCTACTTTGCATCACTGTTTCCGTTGTCTTGTCGCCGTCGCTCTGTTGCCGCGACATCTATCGTGCCCGCGGCCTAATGTACCCACCCTGTCCTTAAACCTGGTCTTAACCAGGCGCATCCCAGAGATCTGATATCGAGAACTGATCTGCTTCATTTAACGGGAATGTCCCAGGAGTAATTATAAATTACCGATGACTTAGATCGGCACGCACACAAGTGTGCTGAAGTTAAACTTTAAAATGCTTTGGAAATGATTTTCAATTTGACAACATTTTTTTCCTACTGTGGTATAATAATATTTACAATTCGTAAATGATGGAATTGACCACCGCCAATAAATCGAATTTAGAATTATCTAATTTTAAATATTTATTACTATCGTTAATTAATAATTTTTCCTCGGGAAACTATGTCTAGATAACTTTTAACATTGAGACGATCCAAAATGACAAGAAAGATCCTTAGTAAAAAATAAAAAAATATTAAAATCTTACAGTATTTTTACTATAATACAGACGTTATTAAGTTTCAATATCATTTATGGGATAAAAAGAAACAATATTATTTAATTATACTTAGGAACCCAGCATTGAAATGGAAGATATATAGACCAAATATAGCCAGTGGAAGTAAGCTAGACGAAAACGTGTAGAAGGTAGTGGGGCAGAATATGCCTTTGAAACTAGGATTGTATGCAAGTGACATGAATGAGTGAGTGAACAACAAACACTTATCACCAAATTTTCTCAGATTGTTCCCCGAAAAAGAAAGAAACGATTATGTAAGTATGTATTTTTAAATTGTGTAATTTTTTCCCAGCAATTTCTTCAATTAATTTTAAAATGTTATAGCACCACGTTGATCGGCTTTCGTTCAAAAGTCGGATGGTGCATGTGTACGATATGAAAAGGCGAAAGCTCAAGCTATCACGTATGGATGTTTGGTTGTTCCATAATCTATGTTAAATACTACGGATTGCAAAAGAAGGCATGCTTACTTTTTAACTGTCATCTTGGGAGTATTGCACAAATAGTTTTTTTATGATATGCTAGTAACTAATATTGTTTGCTAATAAGTTATTTACACTTTTAGTTGTATAGTAGCTTATACTAATAACAGCGTTAGTCGTGTTATGATGAATGACATAAAATTGACTAAGACACATGTGGTGCTTTTTTATAGGTGGAAACTGTGAGAAATCGCATTACACACATTGCTACAGGTGACAAGTTTGTGAAGAAGAAGTGTCATCAAAACAATATTTTTTTATGTGATACTATAGGTTGATCGTTGAAATATGCAATAGAAATTTAAGACGTTGTTGATGAATAGTAAACTTTGTAAAACATCACTCTGTTTGGCTTGTCAGAATTCGGAAAACCGGCAACACAGGCAAGCGCGCGTGTTGTATGGCAGATTGAATTTTAATGCCTGTCAAATAGTTTGACGTTTGCATAACACTCTTGTTTAAGTCATCACGTGTCCCGAAGGATTTATTAATCAACGTCATAAGAAAGTCCATCATCGGTAATCATCACATCACATGAGAACGTGTTAGTACTGTTTGAATTCTCATACGTATCTTAACATCAAAGACTTTTGGGAATTTCAATAGACGACGTGAGAATTATACGTTTGTTCTAATTTCTTTAATGTGTTAAATATTGTACTTTAATAGTGTTACGTTTAATTTTTAATTTGATTAACATTTCGTTAAAAAAAAATATGTCAACCTTTATACGAAATAAACATATTATTTATACAGGTTATAAATATGTCAAGACTTATTATAGAATATTGCCAGGGTAAAGATGATTACTTTGCGATAAGTAAAACAAGTACAAAACGAAAGCTTAAATGTTATTTTCATTATTGGACAAAATATTATCGCCAAATATTGTGACCCACTCTTAAGGCATTCGAGCTTTACCTTGAAAGCTCACTGTGTGGCATAGAAAAGCTCTGGCGATCAATCTTACTCCAGCCAACAGGTGTTCTCATTTTTCAGGACGTGAATAAATTGAGCTTTTGGCAGGAATATAAAAAGAGAAGGTACCTACGCCGAATTTTAATAAGACTAATGTACCGGAACTTTTCCAGGAATAAGGGCGTACTTACATATTCAAGAATCGAAAGACCGGCCTTTTCGATTTTGATTAAGTATACATTGAACTGGACAGTTTCTATTTTACATTATTTATGATTTATGATAATTGAAATGTTCTGTTCTTGTAATTTATTATTATTTTTAATTTGATGTGGAACTTGATAAATACGTTTGTTTACACGACATTCCAAACACGCCAGTAAATAAATCATTCTCACAGAATTTTAAAGCGATTTATTAAGAATTTACCAAAACCATAACAAAATAATCAATGTACCGTATATTTTTATTGAATTTGTAAATAAATATAATTTAAAAAAAAAACATATTTTCATCAAATTTGGTTTCCTGCAATCAATGATGTTACCTTCGCGATTACCACGATATCCTTCAGTGTTGTATTCACAGTCTCGCATATTTTTATAAATTTTTTTATACTACAAAAAAAAGACCTATCAATTACTAATCGCTTAAATCATAAATATGATGTATATGTATGCTATTGTTTAGTTACCAAAGAAATGAATTTATCATTTGGTAATTAAGTTATGTAAGTATATGGTAACAATGTATTATTAAGAATCTTTATTCAGTGATGGTAGTCGAATGTACGACACATCGGGATGAAATATTATTTAATTATAATAAAATTGTCATTATTGATTCATATGACTTACCAGTTTTCGCGTAGCGCAAAATAAACTGCACTGCGTTTTCTTGGGCCAGAAGAATATCCAGAGGTTTTTCGTCTTCTCCAAGAACACGAGCTGAAATAGAAAAGTCAAGATATAGTTGATGGTAATCATAACATCCCTAAGCAATGTGACCACTGGCAAAAATACAGTTACACCTGATAAAAAATAGACAGTTTAAACGCGCTTTAACTGCCACTAGATGGGAAAACCATGGTTAATGAAATGTGTATATTACGGTAAAAATATTCATAAGAAATTGGGAAAAATATTTTTGCAATAAGACGGTTGTATTTACTGTTAAGTGAAAATGTTTAATCGAAAATATTTATTGTGTACATAACACGGTGAAATGATAAATTAGCTGATTTTTAATAAAACTCAAAATTACAAATCTTTAAAAAATAACTTTATTCGCATTTAAATGCTTGTCAGTGTCAAGTTTCGAGTGCTCGCGAGACATTCTAAATAAATACATTTATGTTGTATTATATATATATATATTTAAATATACATTAATTTTGATCATCCGTTTCCTTTATTTGCTCTATATTTTTAGTATTTAAATTGTGTTTTTTTTTTCTATAAATGATGTCTTTTAAATACAGTTATCAACACCATATTACGGATGCCTTGAATTTGCAATTTTTAATATTTGCTAGTATAAAATCATATAATAATTATATGTAGTAGTATTCTATTTTATTATTTAATATCTCTCGTAATACGACTAATTTCATCAAGATGTATATTTAAAAAAAATTGAAACAAACTTTAAACAAGCTGGTGTAGTCTATATATTGTTATTAGTTCAATATTTTACTTGTAGCCGAGGAGCGTGTGCGCTCGGAGCTGGATATCGCGAAGTCTACATTGAGGAAATCTATATACTCCATTTCTGGAGTGCACATCTTCACACCGTGTAAATAAATGATTCACTTTTAAAGCGAATGCGGCGGCTTAAAATATTTTCTTAGTAAGTTAATAATTATTTCAGAATAAAATCATTTGTTGTGATTTTTCTTATTCGTCTTATTCGTTTAAAATTAGCATTTTTTCAGTGAACCAAACGGCCTAAAATATAATCGAATTCATTTATTCCATCGAGAAAATTAATTTTGCCTCGACATCTTTTTTGTGAATAAATTTAGGACATATTTTTTAATTCCTGCGTCGTCTTGAATTCCAAGGGTTGAATGGAATTTTTGATTGTTAATTAAAATAAACGGCCTGAAAAAACTGCCCTGTACTTTCTCCAAGCAGTGAATTGTTAATTAATATTAATTGGCGGGGGTTAATGATCAGATTCGGAATGCTTCTAAATTAGGCATGAAGTTTTTTCTTCAGAATTGGCCCTGTATTAAAGACTTACAAAGCGTTAAATTCAAAAGATCTGTTCGTTCAATAATATTTAGAAGCAAACAAAATAATTTTTATAAATAAATATCAATATATAAGACTCGAAATTCGTCCCACTCCCCGCTCATGTAGCGTCCCGCGCAATACTTTAGAGCTTTACAATTTAGAGCTTGATATATCCTCGCTCTGCTATGAAAAGAAATATACCTTCCAGAGTTCGAATGTTGAACTGACCAGAACACAAGTAAAGGTGAATAAAAGCTTTTAAAAGGAAGAAGATGTTTCGAGATGGATGGAACAAATCCAAATAAACTTGGGCTTATAGCCGATAAGGTTGGTGCATGACCACATCACAAACCTCAGTCAATAGATAACGATTGCGATGACATGGAGACATCAAATAAAATATATAAAATCGACTGTGGAAAGCAAAAAGGATGTAAGCCACATACAACAAATTTTACAGAAGGCAAAAAAACAAAATTATTATTTTGAGCCAAAGTCAAAACATTACACAGAAATAAACCTGAAGTGCATGAAGACTGAAATTGGTATTTTATTTAATCAATATGATATTAACTCAATAAGTTAATTAAGAAAAAATAGTAAAATTAATTGGGTGGAAGTCCCTTTTCCAGGTTGCAGATTCCACAGGCCATTCTTTTTTAAAACTTAAAAGCTAAATTTAGACACTAACATGGCATTTTCGGCTTACATCGTTTTTATGGGACGTGTATTAATTTAAACTATCGAATAGTTGAGGGTTACATCCCTTTTTCGTTCCACAGTCGAAATAACCAAAGAAATGTATTACACATACATATCTGTTTTATAATTCCATCCAATACAGTGATTTTTTTTTTGAAAATAGTTTCGTAATATGTCTAAGCTTATTTATTTATTTTGGTAATTTTGTAATAACTAATTAACTTATGAAACGTAAAAACAACGAAAAACACTTGATTATTTGACCATAACTCGATAGATATTAGTTTAATTGTTGAAAGATGAAAAAGAGAAATTTTATTCTTATGGGATGTGATCCAAAATATTTTTAGCCAGTAAAATTTCACTCGGCTCTTCGTCGTCGGCATAGAAACATGAACAGCTTTGGTGTAACGTAAAAATCAAAAATTTTATACTATTTATTATAATGTAGCTAAATTCATATGTATTACACGCGGTAATCTATTGAAGGCGAGGATTTCATTTCATATCGAATATTGATTTTCTTATTTGATAAGAAAATATATTAAAGAAAAATCACGTCAAATAAGTGTAGATTTATATTTTTATGACATAAAAATCCTATATAAAAATAGCGATGAGCATTCGACGTATCACATGAATGTGTTTGCTGTTTACGACACAGCTTTACTAAAAGCTCTCTTATAAATATAAAATTTACCAAAAAGCGTTCAGTAATTTAAACATTGGCTATATTTTAGATTCACTTTACAAATTTAACACCTACACAAACATCCACAATGGTGAGAAAATCACTTTGGTAAATGGAATAAATTTCTTCTCTGAAATTATTGAATACGTATTTACGCCGCTTTGGAAAGAAGTGGGTATTTATTTTTCACATCAATAATCTCGAATCCTTTATAGCCAAAAAAGAAACGTTTTGAATTTTAAGAAAGTCATTTTAAAGTATTGTTTATTTCCAATTGCGTAAAGAGAACTCCGAGAAAAAAGTAAAAGTAACAAATCAATTTTTTTTAGGTTCAATCAAGAGATTTTTTGTAGTATTTTGTTGTGGTTAAAAAACAAACTACATACAAAAAATGGGATATTTTTTTGCATATTGGAAAACAAAATACAAACGAAAAATCCATGAACATCAATTCCATCTTCAGACAGTCGTAAATTATGTGATTAGCGAGAGTTATAAAGAAAAATATGGAGAGAAACACTGACATGGTGAGAAATAAGAGAGAAAAATGATGATAATTGATAATTAAAAGTAATATAAAAATTGAATTTATTACAACAATAAATTAAAAAAACCTCTACCAGGGTCACGTTCATTAAGGTGATATGTGTATCAAATTGTTTATCAATAAATTTGTCAGATTTATTAAAATTCTAGTACTAAATTTGCTTCACTTTGCACATTCACCGTGCATATAAATTGGATATAGTCAAGCAGAAGACGTCCAAGCCAAAAAAATTCATTTTGTTGCATACAATGTTTTGAAAACAGTAATGCAATAATATACGAAAGACACTTAATCAAAAATATACGCGTAGAATAAGAAATCACAGTTTTCCTCGCCCGCATGCAAACAAAAAAATATATCTACAAAACGTCCGTGTGGCTTAAACGCTTTCGGCTTTGATGTTTAAATATAAGGTTACTTAATTACAAATTAATTTCTGACCATACATATTCAAAATTATAATAATTATCACAATGCCACTTTCACATATTTTTCAAATAAATATATGTATGTATTGCTGTATCGTATTGTATCGATATATTGTTTTATTTATAAACAAAAAATATAATCAATCCCAAGATTCTACGGGCCAAGACTAATAAGATATTAATAAAAATCCAAGCACAAAACGATCAGAATTTTCATTAGCAGAAAATGATTGTCCAAGCCACAACACATTCGATAACTTTTAAAGAAGTACACTTTTCAATAATCTGGCAATTAAAAAAATGTAGCATATGCATGTAAGTATTTAAATTTCATATTACAGTCTTCATAATTTAAATGTTATACTGAATTTTAATATGTGTCTTTGCATTTTCAATCGCGTTTTATTTAGTTAGATCAGAATGTGGCATGGACGTCTTCTGCCACTAACTACATCCAATTAAAGTCCAAACAACATAAAAGCTCTCTAAAAATCTTTTGATGGATATTTTTCTACCATTTTAAGCGCAGCGTTGAAAACTAAATTAAAGTACAAAACTAAATTACTAAGCACTTAACAAAAAATAAACTTGAGTACTTAACTAAATTTCTTAACCAGAATCAAATGCACGCATATTCAAAAGTCAAAAAACGAGATGCGTTTGAGATGCAAAGTGAAAAACAAGAAAAACGACACTACGATTAATTTATTTAATTGGTCATTTTATGTTAAATAACTCTATATTATTGTAAACAACTTTTGTCAAAAACCATAAAATTTCTACGTAACCCTACGGAAATCCTTGACCACACGTGGCTAATTTAATCATGTATACGAGTCCTGAAAACTAACTACACTTACACTAATTATAGTTTCTCATATGACAAAAAAGTGTTGGTGTTACCCAAGCACGTGTGTTATATATTATTGCAAGATAACCTATTATCACATATGGAATGCTTCCATATAAAATGGAGGAACACATTATGAAAATTAAATTCTCACCATTTTTCTTCGAGGCTTTGCTAGAAACGTTTCGCTAGAAAGTGGAAACCCAGAAAGCGATGTCGTTAGACGCTTTGTAAGAATTTAAAGATTTGATAGAGGATTTCAGTTCCATTTTCTTGATTACACTTCAGTCATTTCTTAAATAAAATCACACATTTCCGTAAATAAGTAACTTCGTTATTAAATGATAAATTAAAATAGCTACCATAATAATATATGGAAGCTGCAGACAGTGATAATTTGTTTATTCTGTTACTAAATTTATAATTATATATCGGCTCATTAGGAAAGTCAGATTGCGAACGCGCTTCGTTACCAGCGTCAGATCGCGGATTTAAATCCTGTAGCGGCATAGTGAATATATGATTAAAGATGCAGGAGTTAGTATAAAAAAGGTTGAATTAATAACCAATTTTCAAACTGTGCAGATCCATATACTTCATATACAACAGTTAAAAAATAACACTCCCATAACACAACTTGCTTTCCACTTTACGCAATTTCCTATAATTAAAATGCGTCCTTCTATGGTAGCATTATGAACTCAAGAGCGATAAATTAATCCTTTCTGCTGCCGAGAATACACCTGTCAAGGTCATACAGAAATGACAGCTGGGCGCACATAAGTTCAAGCTTATCTTCTGTTATATGCTATTTAACAATTTCTCATTTAATACTATAATATATGTATCTTATAACCTCACTATTAGTCATTTTGTCAGTAAAAATGATTAATTAATAACTCAGTTTGTAGTGTGGTCTCGTCTGAAGCATACATTTTAATTAGAAGTGATTTTGTTAAAACCGTTTTTATTATTACAAACAAAATATGTAGTAATTAATATAAAATGAATTCGACTATTTAAAAAGTAAGAAATACTTTTTTGTAATTTTAAAAAGCTTACTATCGAATAAAAAAAGTTCCAATGCCAATAAATTACTTTATATTGTACTGGCATATCATTCGGTTGAGAAAGCTTTATTGATTATTTACAACAAACATATTGATTTATTTATTCACTTGTAAATTACAAATCAAAAACGCCGTGCGACAGAGATTTCGGATATTATTTCAAATGGCCCGCATTATTCAAATCGTTTTCAACAAAATTAACGATTATTATTTAGAAATAAAACTTTAAATATAACTCCGTCGTTTTAAGTTTTATGACTTCGACCGGGGGTGATTTACGATTTGTATTATGTTTATACATTTTGTGATTTCGTTATCGGTATTTTGGTTCAGTCGTACGTACATATTATGTTAGGAGATCATTAAAATTATTCGAGTGGTAATTTATTGTCATCATTTATGTATCCAGATTCTACAAATAAACCCTCGAAAACATCGGCTTTTTTTATCACTTGTCTTTTGGAACAATAATAAAAAAAAAAAAACAATTTCAATCTGGCCAGCCGCCTCACGGTTTTGTTGCAATATCATTACTCAAAAAATGCAATTCAAAATTTGTATAAAAATTAATTATTTTTAAATAAAATAAAATATGTTTGACGCAAATAAATTTCACATAATACTCGTCAATTAAACACTCTATTTTTTCAACCATGATCAATAATGCTCGTTTTAAAAAGCTAACTTTTAATCTGAACTATATGAGAAGTGAACTGATCTCTATTTAAGATACGTCCAATTCTGGCCGTACGTAAGGACGAGGTGGATGATAAACGATACAGATGATAACAGTAAGTAAATTTAAACATACACCACGTTTGCTCCGAATGTGGGGTATATGCATTTCAATAGCAGTGTGACAATAAACATCCCAGGAATGGAAGATCAAATCTTCACATCATCAAAAGATATTCTGACATACTTTCTTGAGAATTGATTTGTCAGCCTATTACACAACCCATTGAATCAATGTCTGCATTTTTTGATATTTAGAGATCTTGTAGCTTTGGAATTCGAGCCCGTAATCTCCGACTTCAAAACGCACATGCTGACTTTTCAAAATATAAATAAAACTGCGTTATGATTATATTTCAGTAGAATAAACTTACATCTAGTATTAACGATTAATAAAAGTACTTCTAAGTAAGAAAAAAAGCGCTATAAGATAAATCGAATATTTATTTATTCGTTAGTCCACTATCAATATTATAATACAATATATGTAGTATATAGAACCTTATCTAGACAATAAATCTTTCTTCATATATCAAAGCTTTCCCAAAATCACACGTAGAACGGGAAAAGCTAAGTAATTTACGTAGCAATATGTAAGTAACTAACTCATAATAATAAATTACCCTGTCACGTAACTCTTACGTTATACTTCACGTTATTTTAATTAACACGATGGTGCGTGAAATATGGCAGTGTAAATTAGTCTGAAAACATCGACAGTATTAATTAAATTAATAATTAAATAAACGGCCATTGCTACCATGTTTTTTGAAGTGTTTATTGGGCGAAAATGTCGAGCGCCTGAAAAGACGGCGTTAGGCAATATATTGTACATTTCTGCAAGTACGCGTGCCTTGTAACTCAAATAGCGGGCGCATTTTCGTGTCGTAAATTTATTATTTTATTCCGCCGCTCTATGGAAAATTTGTTATTATAAGTAATATTTTGCTCAGTTATGAGATGTTATGTGTAATAAACGAGGGGAGAGTTAATAAAGTGCAAATTTATATGTATTTATAAGTGTTTAGCATTCTTTGGCAGTAAATATTTGCTAAGTAAGAAAATTACGTGTACACGAAATTTATTCAGTCTAGAACTTATGAATATTTTGGCAAATTTATTTATGATTATAATAGTGGATAACTTAACGTCTTCAATATTAATTAAAAGCCATCCGCCCTATAGTTGCGAGTAATTATTTGCTGTCGAAATAGAAGTCAAAATGGATAGGTATACAAGTATATTTTTTAAGTCGATTCAAGTCTTATAAAAGGTTTATTTCGACGAATAAAAGAATCTGCAACATTTTTTAAAGGACGTATTGAGAAACGTAGTGAAAAGACACACTTGTTATATTGTTCGAATATCTACTATTTCTGTATAATCTCACAACTATATAACACTGGGTAGCTTGTTAATTTGACCAATTTAATTAAGGCTTATGTAATAAATAATTGATCTCCCCGGTAGCGTAGATGGTAGCGTGCGCGCCTTGCAATCCGGGGAGTGCGAGTTCGATTCCCCATCTGACGGATTTCGAAAATCCGGAAAATGCACGACTAGATACCTATTGGGTTGAGTAATTGTCTGACAAACAATTATCGTGAAAAATAATCTGTCA
>JAGVSQ010011816.1:0-12009 GCA_022683975.1 Rhyacophila evoluta | reverse complement strand
GGATATATCTTCACAATGTGTAGATCCATATGCTCCACGTTGGGAGCGAACATGGATTTATATATTTATATAAATATATACATACTTAAATATCCACACCGTGATAATTCTCTGCAATCGAAATCAGGTCACATTAAGGAAATTAATTCTATATTTTAGTAGTTAAGTTAAAAATATGTCCATAAAAGCTTAAAAAAGATCAATTGCGTATGCTAATTAACAAACACTTAACTTAAAAATATTTTGAATATTCTTGGAAAGAAAATTACATCTAAAAAAGGCACGTCGACGCCTCGTCATAAAAGAGTGCCAGAGTGGCAATCTGGCTACAGTAGACTACTACGTGTAAAAATCTTTCATCGTTTTAAAGATTGTATGCGTAGTTTTGTATAAATACACATAATTTTTACAGTCAACTACAATGTGTAAAAATGTTGTCAAAAAATATCAAGCAGTCGCTATTTGAATGCTTATAACATTCTATTAGAAGGAACGCCACTCCTCATGGACGTGCACGTGCACAAACCTGCTGGTGACGAGGGTTCGAATCCAGGTCGAGCTTGGCGATGGGCAGTTGTGGTTGTGACGTCGATACTTCGAGAAGGTTCCTCAGGTGTCGTTCGGCTGACATCCCGCGACCTGTCGATGTGAGACTCCTGCCAGCGCTTCTCAATGTATATATAAATAATGAACCACGTTAAAAATATAAACATTCGCAAATTTGACCGAAACGAGGAAAATCTTGTATGTATTTTATCAAATTACCACCTTTTGCCAATAATTAATTATTTATACTACGATATTAACCCATTCTTCTTGTAAATTTATATAGAAGTGTATATTTAATTGCGTTTGCGGAAAATTATCAGTAAAACTTCTAAACAGCGTATCAATTAAATTACGAGAAATTCTTTTCAAAGTATTGAAATATTGAGTTCTGTTAATTTTTTCAAGCCATCGCATTTAATCTATTCTATCTTTGAAATGCCACCCTTAAATGCTCTACAGTTTTACTCTTCTAACTTAACTTTAAGCAAAATCGTTAATTAATAATATGGGTTGTGTAGCCTAGAGTGGCAGCTAATATCAATTCAATAGAAATTAATGACAGATTTAATAATAGAAATTAATGATGAAGTATTTTTTGTCTTTTTGAACAACTTATTTGATTTCGCTGCTTATGCCGCCCCCTCCCGGTGCAGCTTGATGCGGCTGCCTCTGTATTATAAGTATGGTGCTGCCCTGCTAGTATTCAGGTTTTGCACAAGTCAACGATTAAATCTTACCTAAATATTTACCTTACTTGATATTTTTTTTTTGCCTTACACTGAATGTAGAGATATGACATAAATTAATATGTTTTACGTAAATCCGGTAAGTATTTCAGATTTATCATTTCATCATTTTTCAGAAACCAATTCAAATTCGTTTTTTGAAACATTACTTCATTCGAGTAATTTACCGTTTTTTCCTAATTTTTAAACTTGTCATTCCAATTTCATTTCATTCAAACTGTATATTAACCGTCCTAACATTTGAGAACCACCTCAAACTCTTCTTTGTAGGTGCCGACCCATCATTAGGCAATGACTAAGCAACACTCGACCCCACTCCTCCGCGCCAACCAATCGGAATGACTTTTCTAATTATATTCCAAACTTCGATATTTGAAAATCGACGCGTTTTTTTAATTGTATTTTTAACAGTTTCCGTCGCCCTCAACTTTGTACTCAAATATAAAATTTATTTACCATAAACTTCACCTTTTATCGATTTCACAGTTCAAACTATAATACCTACGAACGTTAATATTTCTCTTGTCAGAGTCGTACTCATTGTATTACTTATTCTCATTTTGTCAAATTCAGTAAGATGTTACCCGAAACACTTTCGAAATTAAATAAAATACTCACATTGTAAAAATATCTAACAATAAATTACGTAACGAGCTAATTGTGAGATAAAATACTAGACACTGTACGCTACACATAAAACTAGGAAAATCAAACAAGTATCATAATTTGAAATCAATATTTTATTAATATGTATTTCTGAAAAAAGTAATCGCCATTTTTTTATATACTGCGAGTTATTATATTCCAAAGAGTATTGTAGGTTAGGTCTGAATTGGTTAGGTTACGTATGATTGAATCAAGCCCGTTATAGATTTATAGTTATTTATTTTCTTATGAGACCTTTATGAAATAAATGTAAGAACTGAGATTACAGAATCAGATAATATATTTTATTTTCATTTTAATAAAACGTTACATATTAGGCAATGAATTCAGTATGACATGACGAATACGCCGTGTGTCTACTGGAGAGAGCATACTTTATTCAATTATCATAGATTTGAAAATCGTGTTTTGTTTAAAATTATCTTCATTAATATGCACTGAACATAAGTATTTTACATAATATAATTAGCCTTTTTGATTCAAATATTGACTGCAATAATCAAAATTTAATTGCGTTTTTTTGTTTCATTAATTGTTATTTTTTATACGTAATTAACGCCTCAATTACACTCGGTGACTTTAGTAATTTTCATAACAAGCTTACCAATATTGCAGTTAAATAAAATAGTCTCTAATAATCGAGTAAATTCACAAGCCACTATCATCTTAACATACTCGTCCAGTGTAATCGAGACTTAAGTAACTTCGATGTCAAATACAATTTCTTTACAAGCATTTATAAAAAGTTTATACCATATATATACTTACACATCGTTCTTCAAGGTATAGCTTAATAATGACACCTGTATTGCATATAACAATGTATATGATTATTATAACTTTCAAATAGCTTAGTATAATATTATCGGTAACTAGTATTAATTACAAACAAGTCTTGATATCATAGAATAAACTAGTATTTATTTATGAAAAGTTAATAATTTGTTCTTACTTGAAAATTCTGAGAATGTAAATGTATGAAAAAAAGTGGGGCTTTTTTGCGTTTGCCAAAAATATTCTTAAGCCGCTTCTGTATCTTTTGATATCGATAGACGTTTTTAACAACTTCCGCAGCTAGGTGTTGGCTTCATCGCATAAATTTTATTAGTGATCTTTTCACCTCGTCTGGAGTCCACTGGACAACAATACACAACGCTGACTGATATCAACTTTTACAAGGAGAATATTATCGGAATGCCTTCATCTCCATGTCACGTGCCTTCTACGGACCGATCGTGACTATCGCATCAGCTGTATGACTATCTGGGGATTACTATCGACAAATCTAAACGCAGGTGTAAAATACGATCGACGAACATTCATTGACAACCTTTTTCATATATTTTAATAAATGAATAATATTAACAACACTGATAAAAAATCACTATTCAAATATAGTATTATAATAATTTTTAATAAAACGGTTTTGGTAAGAATAATACTGTAAATTGCCATTTATTTATATTTCCCTTAAAATAATAATTTAAAAATTTATGATATAAATTTTAACACATATAAATATTAGGAATATAATTTATTATGCATAAAAGAAGAATGTTACTTTTTGAAAACTTTCATTATCTTTGATATATAAAAGCTCATTGTATTAGAACTTTTAATAACTTGACTTTAATCAGTAGAATAAATGAAATAGCTATGGTCTCATAGTTAAAATTGAAATTCATGTTGAAATTCAACTACCATATATATCTGAAATCTGAGTTCGATCCATGAAGAAATACAAGTTATCTTTAGTATTACAAACATAAACTTTGTTATAAGAACCATTATTTATTACACTTATAATATCTATCAATGTTTCTCAGAATATTATTTTTGTACCCAAGAATATTGTATTGTACTGAATTACGTAAAAAATATTAGATTTTTTTTATTTGAAAGAATTAAAAATAGTAAAATACAATAGTAGGTATGTAAGTATTATCAGACAAATAATATTATCATTCATTAGTAAAAAATGCCAGAACATCTCTTCTATCATTCGATCCCAAAATATTTAGTAAATTCAGCTTGTATCAACTTCAACACTATCATCATAATTACTCTAGAATTACATTATAAAAACAATACAGATGAACAGCACATAATATTTAAATTAACAAATAATACTCAACTTTAATAAAAAAAAACTGTTTTCCACATTCAAATATATTTTATTTGAAAAGTCTAAAAACACACTTTCAATCGTACAAATAAATTTAAAAAGAGAAGAAGAATTTAACGCTCAAGTCACATATTGACAGAGAGTAATTACGAGTCTCTCATGTTGTCACCGTTGTTATCATAGAATTAAGCATTCTCACGCAAACTTCTGAATGTAGTTCTCCGTGCATTGGGCTTTGTTACGCCAATTACCGATTCCATGAACTTGGATATTTATTTTCACTTCATCCAGCCACTGAAAGCGTACTCTCCCAACATTGTGACATTGTAACTTTCGTCGAACTTAAATATGGCCAGTCAAGGCATAGATGGATATTAAAATCAACATTAATTAAAAGATACTAAACAGCGTAAAATAATACTATTTCTCACTATGAAATTTATTCAGAACTGCTGCTTTCAAAATGTAAATAATTTTTACGGGTTCGAACTTTTAATGAGGACTAGTTAATAATAAAACAATCATAAATATAGAACATTTTAGATATTTCAATAATGTATATTTATATATATTTTCCCATGGTTGCTCCAAAAATGCAGTATATAGGATCTCTGTAGATTTTAAGACATATTTTGATAGATCGTTTTTCATAAGAATTTGTTGTCAGATAATTTCTCAACGCAATAGACATCCCATCCTGCATTTTTGGATTTTTGAAACTCCAGCAAATATGGGAATCGAGCCCGCATTCCCCGGATACGAGGCACATTCGCTAACATATCGGTTACCAGAGTACAATGTATTTACAACTTATGTATAGCAATACGTGAATTAACATGTCAATATTAACCCTTTCAAGTGGGGTTTTTCGTAATGCATTTCATATTAATACATGTTGATTGATTCAACTTTATCGAAAATGTCTTCAGAAATATTCTATAGATAATGAAACGATCTATATTTTTACTGGAAATACCAATTCTCACGGCATAATATGGTCGGACGCAGAATTGTGCCCGTTCTCATTTTAAGACAAATGGTGGCTGACGTAATACCACGTCCGTACTCTTTTATGAGTTAATGAACATATAACCAAATTGAACAATCAATACACCAAGCTGAAAATTTGTGCAATACAATATCATTGCAATATATATATATATGTATTGTTCATATCTCACCATAATTTATATTTTTTCATGGATGCATGTTACATGTTATCGGTAATGAATAAAATAAAATCTAATAATTTGTTACAAAGAATAACATTACATAATACACAATATGAAAATGTTTACTACAACTATCGATATCTATAAATCGAATAGAAAAAAATTAACTTTAAATATCACCAGGTATATAAATGTACTTGTATTTACGACTTAACGTCAGTTTGATAATCATCTAATGGTGCCCTTATATGGATTTTTTTTATTCGAATGCGCTAATAGTGCATAAATTTTTTTCATGTTATCGAAAGTCGAAATCGTTTAGCCATTGATCATTTATTGACTTTTTGCAATTTACCTACAGGACCTAAAGCTTCTTGTCAACTTTTGACAATTTAATACATGTACTTCCTACATACAAAGAACTGTCTGCCGAGGTCACCTAGCCCACAGTATTGGTCCGCACCTAAAACATTTACTTACATAGCCACCGTCAAGAAAAAAATCACCATCCAACAAAATCGAATTTATAAGATACAAGCGCTTGATATGGCTTTGTCCTTACCACAAATGTATAGCTTTAGGTAGTTGTGTGAAAAAAAATTTCAGCTCTATCTTAAAACTTATATTTTATTAATTTCGGTTTTTTTCTAAATAAAGCTCAAAAGCTCAAAATTACCTGTATTTCATGATTTGGCCAAAGCTTTAGCAGGCAAGGCAAGACTGTATGTAATGTCTCAACAACTAGTGACTGCATCACATTTTTTTATAATTTTAACGATTTTTTTACCATGTCCGCTTCGAAGGTGAAGCAGATGGTTATACACAATTTGAATGTTTCCACTCCAAAAGTAGAATATATGGGTTTCCGCAATGTGAAGACATGTTTAAACAGATTATTTTTCATGAGAATGAAATTGCTCAACCCGATAACCATTTAGTCCCGCATCAAAAATATGTAGAAATTGAACCTGCATACCCCAGATACGAGGCGCGTACGCCAACTCAGTGGCGTAGCTACCTAGAAGCAGTTGCAGCACTCCAGGTGTAAGAATCAAAGAAGGCGCTGGTAAAGTAACGTTAAAAACGAGAAACCACAAATTCTGAACGAAAGCAAAAGTTTTAAGGAAGCGTAAGACCTAATAACGAGAAACTGGGATGCAATGATCTTACTTGCTCCAGGGTGCTGAACTTGTAGCTACACCACTGCGCTTATTATTCAACTAACAGCAAAACTATGAGTTTAAGAAATTACGTAAAAAATTTATTTAATATACTTATGACTTTACAGCAGTCGATTGAGTTGAAGCACAATTTAGATCGTTTCCTCGACTATTTTCGTTTAAGGAAATATACACGCGTTCAGAATGTTATGATCTGTTGTAGTTATATTGTATTCATAATACACTACAATAGAAATGTAAATAAATCTTATATGTTATCAAACATACATGTTGACAAACACTCAAATTAAAATTGGTTATGTTTTTTTTTAATATTTTTGATAAGCACGGGCTCCGTCAGTAAATATCTGGGCGGTAGTGGGGTCTGCAGAGGTCACGATTTTAATGCCCCATGCCCTTGCACAACGTATTGTTTTAATCGGACGCTTAATCGCATTAATAATCCTGTCTGCCTTCTAGATTGGCTGCATCAATTATTATTATTCCGAAATTATTTCTATCCTTGCTATGGTAGAAATCATTCAAAATAAATTATATTTCGTCGCCAATATTGCAGGAACACGTAACTTGATTCTTTGGTTTGAGTCATTGTATAAAGTAAAGTTTTATTTTTGATAATCTCTCGTACCATTATCAAATTTATGTTTTCACACATATGTTTATAGAACGGGTACAAATTATTTCTGATATAAGAATGTACCAATAAAAGAAGAGATTACAAAAAATTGTTCCTGCAATATTGGCGGCGATTTTTAGAAATGTCATTGCTCATATAAAAAAAAAACTACTTGTATTTTGGCTTTGTTTGTGATTTGTATGAGACTTCATTCAGATTAATTTTATTCGCTCTTTTATTACAAATTCATTTCAATACTTGGCTCTAAGCAATATTTTAGTCTCTTATTAATAATTGATGATAATTTTAAATGTTTAACGTAAAATAGCATCTAAAAATTCACATTGCTATAATTGCTATAATAATAACAGACACACGCGTGTATTTTCTATTTTATGTTGACACTAAGCAACTGATAAGATACAGGATTAAAGAATTGGAAATTTTCAAAAATGCTGAAAAAAGCCGGTCATTTTTATAAAGATCGGAGCTGTATTATAATATTTGTAAATAAATGTCGAAAAATAAAAACACCTGTCGATGAAAACATTATGTTATTGTATTATGCAATTATTTCCGTATATATATCAAATTGGAAGGACTCTGTTGGATAGGCCATTTTACATGAATAGATGACATAATGGCATACGGAGATTATTTTTAATAAAATGGACGTGAATAAGAACGGTTGTCATACGAAGAAGCAAATTATCTCTAATTATTTTATATACCGGAAGATTAAGGTACTTCAAAAATGATTTCCAAGCTAAAAACGAAGGTAAAAGACATAAGATTTTTTTCCAATCAGAAAGCATTCTTGTTTGAAGTAAATAGGTCGGTTTTCGGAGTCTTGGATAATATTCAAATGCATGATAACTGATTAAAACGCATATTAGTAACGACCATTATGGAATATAATTTTTAATTAAATTTCAGAAAACAACTTAAGTAAATTGTCTTTATATATCAGAAAAAATTTCCACAAATAAAGTAACTAAAATATAAATAGTTTAATTTAAACTTTAATTAATATTATTTGCCTTGGCACAGGATCAAAATTAATGACGCATCAAACATTAATAAGGAAAGTCTAATTTAAAAATCAATTTGTTCGAAAGTTTTTTGGATGACCTGTGTCATGCATAGTGTAGGTGGGCATCTTCCATACATTCTTCTTTTACCCATCTGATCGTCTTCATATTCCATAATACTTACATCTTATTACTTTTCTTACATTTTCGTTATCTACGTACTCAGTTCAATGGGTTGAAATAAAAAAAAACATTGGGAAAAATGCATAAACACGCAACTATATCCCTTGAAATGGCGTTTTGATTCTTTGAGAAGCTCTGCTGTAAAATTTCATATTTGCAAATAGATACTTACCGAATTATATGTAGGGAGAATCAAATATTAAGACTAGGTAAAAATATTAAAACATCACAAGAAAGGACATTCTTCGAGGATTTTCTTCGCCTTTTTTACTAGCGTTAAGTCAAGATGACAGTGGCATGGTAATAGTCAGGTGATCATTAACAAAAGCTTAGAAGTGTTCCCATACGCTTTATGTAAATTCATAGTAAGTAATCACCAAGCACATGAGATTTTCATAAAATATCTCCACATTTTCACTAGATTTCTTTCATTAAAATATTATAATACAATGCGCACTAAACACATTAAATAATAACAAAATTCAGTCAAGTGATAAATTAGGGTCCATACATATAATAACATCACATTACACTGCAATAAAGTGTTGACAAACAAGTACACAAATCAATGTGTGTTTTTATAAAATTCTCAATTTGCGTACACATTTTAGTCGTGTACTGAATGAGAATTGCATATAATAATAAGTTAAATAATATTCCAGGTTCTTTATCAGTTGATAGTTAAATGATTAATTTGATTACTAAAATATAATACAACCAATTGAATATAAAAAACGTTCACCATATTAATTGGTAAAGTGATTATCTTGATCAAACAGCGTGTTGGTTATGGTGGAGATTGTCTGGACTACGGGAGGGTTCGTGTGGGCGGGTCAGGTTTGAATCTCTGCTAATAAATTTATACACTTACACCTGTAATTACATCTGGTTAACATGTTAATTAAAAACATGTTGCTAATTAAACAATATTTTGTGGGGGCTGTACAAACAGTTTTCTGTTTTATCACTTACTTAGAAGTCAGAGGTTAATAATAAGCCTTATGAAAATATTGTATTAAAACAAAAATTTTCATGACTTATACTATATAGATCTGCTAGATCCCCAATAGCGTAGAGATTAGCGCACGCGCCTGGCAATCCGGGGGAAACGGGTTTGATTACCACATCTGCTTGATTTTAAATTAATCTGAAAATGCGAGAATGGAGTTGAGTTGGTCAATTGTTTGACAAGCATTTCTCGTGAAAAATAAAATACGAAAAAAGACGTATATTTTGATTGGTTGGGAATTCTGTCAATAGCCATACTATAATAAAAAGGCCTTTATTTACATGTCGTTAACGAGTATGTTACATGTGATATTTGTAATTCACAGTTGATAAATTTAAATTATACAATAATCATAGTATTCCACGTAGAACAATATTTTTTGTTAAATTTACGATAAGCCATAGTTGCTAACCCAAGGAAGGTTTTTCAAAACATTAGCGAAATAAAAGAACTGGAATTTGATGATCGCAATTTAAGTAGATCATGTCTTGCATGTTTTTCAAATAAATTGACAAAAAATATTATATTATATTATATTATATTATCATATTACGATAGATAAACAAGTCTTTGATTGACGAGGGTGTAGCTATATACAACAATTAATATCTAAACTTTTTTCATTCATATGTACTTCTCCTTGATATATATGTCTCCCCAGTTAGTGTAATTGGTGCCGTGCGCGCATAGGAAACCGGAGAATGCGAGTTCGATTCCTTATCTGTCGGATTTAAAAATTTAAAAATTTAGGACTGGATCCCCATTGGGTTGAGCAATTGTCTGATAAACGGTTCTCGTGAAAAATAATCTTTCAAGATGTCTTCACATTGTGGAAATCCATATGCTCCAATTTCGGAATTGATATCTTCGCACTGTGTAAATCCATATGCTTCACGTTGGGAGCGAACATGGTATAATTATAAGACGATATTTCTAGGTTATATTAAAAAAATTGAGTTTTTTTTACAGGTTACATGGTTTTTTTATGCAAAAAATACTTGTTTGAAAATCTTGAGTTTTGACAAAGTGGAATCAGTTATATATTATAATATAATAAATATAACCTTCAACTATGGAATAAATTTAATATAGCGTGTGCTATATTAAATAAATAAACCTTAAACAGTGGAATATAAATTTAAATATAGCAGGGCTTATTGAAAAATCAATCCCGAAGACCACCAAGTAAACATTGCCAAAGCGTATCGTCAATTTACGTAAGTTTTTTTACATTTTAATGAGAACTTGTTTAGACATTAAATTTGCATCTCATTTTATTTTCCTGTTCGCATGTCAGAGTTTGACAGAAACAACTACAAGCCTAATTTAATATACTTTCGTGAGCCATAACTACAGTACTTCATAATAATTCTGATAATTGAGATTACTAACTTCAACCTTAACGAGGAATACTAAGAACTTAAACGTCTTACACAAAAACAATTAGGTGCAATTTTTATCAGTATTCATTCATTATCTTTTCTAAGCCAAATTAATTTTTTTATTTTACACGATAACAACATTGGAAAATTCAAGATTAGTGCATCACAATATTTAAAGAAATTTAAAAATCAATAAAAGCTTTTAATAGTATCAAACCTCTTAAAAGACTGCCTAAGAAAAATGTTCTTAAATCAGCTGTTCTCTTTTGTTTTTAAAGTTCAGTTTTGGAACTGCTGGAAGAAGAATCCTAGCAAATATTTTGTTTTTTGTTTTAAGAGTACATAAGATACATTGTAAATACGACAATATTAAAGCGTGTGTTCTTAAAAACAAAACGAATGTGTAAAAATGAAATATTTATAAAAAATAAAATAAATCTAGTGAGCTCTTCTCTTCTATCAACCCTCACGCATCTATACCTAGTATGCGAGCGTATACCATGGCGTAAATAAAAAGAGGTCGTCGAGAAAGTGTCCCAACAGCAACTTCTCAAGACCTTAGTTGGCGTGCACTATAGTGTGCGTGATTACTTATTTTAATTAATTAAGCTCTATTTATAGTCTTTCTTGTGAGTAACTGACTTAAATTTAACCAAAATTAACTTAATTTTCTCTCCACAACCCGCTAAATCTCTTCACTCGTTACACAGGCGTATATTGTGCCATAAATAACGTAAGGGTGGCATGTCCCATGAGTAGTTTTTCACATTGTCGGCCTAAAAAACGTCTATATTTGAACCCAGCGCATTTGATTTATACTTAATAAATTGATATGAATTTACAACAAAAATATATCATAGACTATATGTTTCATGTATCATTTTAATTTAAATAAATGGAAATTGATAAATGTTAGAGGAAAAATTGTTGGCCATAAGCTGTAATAAAAAAACATTCTGTGGAAGAATAAGACCACTTGTTTAATTTTAAGATGAATATTTTTCGTAAATAAACATATTAATATTGCATACTTTACCATGGCTATCTGCTTGAAAACACCAAGACCAAGATATTACGTGTTATTAAAATTATAATTGTTTGTTCATGAACGTACCAAGATTTACCAAGAAATGTCTTAATCGAACGTGGATTGGCAGTAAATTAATTAAAATATGCACGCCGAAGGCTTCTTAATCGAATATGAAAATATAATACGTAATTATAAATATTAGTGTTTGATGTTCTTGAACTATTGAGATGTATTATATAAAAGACTACTTGAGAAGTAAATAACATCATTAAATTCTAAATTATTTAAAACTGGTAAACTTCCATATGTGAGATCACTG
>JAGVSQ010011815.1:0-12009 GCA_022683975.1 Rhyacophila evoluta | reverse complement strand
TACGCCACGGTATACGCCCGCATAACGGGTGTGGAGACGTGGCAGGTGGTGGAGGGGAAAGCAAGTGTGATTATTGAATAAAAGCTGTTTTGAAAAAACTGTGGGTTACATCATTCTTCCTTTTTACAATCCATATGATAAAAATAGTAAGAAAGAATAATTTATTTATATCAACATATCAACTATAGAATATGTTATAAAATGTATGTCAATCGTCATTAATATAAATGCAATAAAGCTCTACGAGTTCATCATAAATCATTCAAAATGCAATACGAAAATCTCTGGTGTATATAAAGCTGTTCGGTTGGATCCCCTGGGGTCTTCCTTTTATCGTAGAAACTTACCCTCATCCCCCAACTTCTATCGGTTAAATAATAAACGATTGCCGGACGTCGACAAGACCATTTCCTTGTAGACTCATGTCACCGCAAAAATGCAACGGAGATTTTCCGCTGGGGGGAAAAATTACGACCAATAAAAGTGGAAAACCGTGTTCTAATGTTTGTTCAAACGGCTGTTATTTGTGCGGTAGAGACCCTGTGCCAAATTCAAAGAAAATATGCATTGAAAGCAAATCCTCTGCCTAACTAAACGGGTTGATTTACATAAATTGAGGGGTTTATTTCCAAATTGAACGTATTCTACTATGCCAAAATTTAAAGGAGATCATTCGAACAAAAGAACCGTATGGCACATAAACCAGTAGACAAATTCAATATCAAATACATCGGAAAACATGTTACATAGTTTTTTATACAAAAATATTTGTTTAAATGCTTTGGCGTAGTGGAAAAAGTTAACTTTGGAAATATAGTCTTATATTTAAAATAAAGTTATCCAAAATATATTCGTTTCCAAAATTTGGTGTAAATATTACTAAAGTAAGAAGATATTTCAATTAAAAATCAGAGTATTAGATTTTAAAACAATATAACACGTAATAGTTTATTGCACATCGCTCATGACAAAGCTATAAACTCGTATACCACACGATACAAATTTTTCAGAAGATGAAAAAAACTTTCTTTAATTACTTTTATTAAGTATTAAATAAAGAAATGTTTTTTAATGTTGACATTAAAAAAATATGTAATTTAATGATATTGATTATAGAGAGTTTTTGTTTTTTGTTGTGTGGTATACGAGGTATTGCTTTGTCATGAGCGATATTTCTAATTTGTAGACTTATATTCCATCAATCTACATATGTGTAGTTTAATAGATTATAAAATTATAACTCTACACATTTTTTCAATCTTCATTCTGATTAGATTAAAATTACATTACATAATGATATTCATTTACAAACAGAATATCTATAAAGTTTCATCTAAATTTTAATGGATTTATTGAATGAAGAAAAACGTTTATTTCTTTAATTTTAAAAATCCGAAATATTATGTATTTATACGAATATAACTATTTTTGAAAGTACTCAAATTGACAGCATGGGCTTAAACAGTTAAACAACTAAATACCTTTCAATTGCCGTGAAAAAGTGTTATTTTCGCTGTTGGTAAAAAAAGCTTTTTGTTAACGTAAACAAGCTACCTGGCTTATTTCATAAACAAAGCTTTTGTAGAATGAGTGCACGGAAATAACTGTTAAATACACAAGACATAAATAAATATTCCTAGAATATGTATGACAAGAATCTGTGGCGGTATAAATAATATCCTTTCTAATGAATTATTTAATTAACTAGTTTAGTCTAAATCTGAGTTGGTTAGATAATAACGATGTTATATAAACCAGAAGGACTTTACATTGTATTGTAGTAACTTTTTTTGCACTTATAAAACCCTATATGGTGAATGGCCATAATATGCTTGTTATTGTTGTTAAGTTCACCATGCAATAAGAAAAATTTTCATACACCAATCTTCTTCTTCTTCCATGTCCGCTCCCTAAGTGAAGATATGGACACCGTGTGCCGCCTCCAGAAATCCCTATCGCCTGCCAGTATTCTTGCATCCTCCCAGGTCATACCTGCATCCCGAAACTCCACCATACATTCTATAGATGGTATTTAGCGGCCTTCCAGGACGCTGACGACCGGTGAGCCTAAATAATAGGCAGACCAAGTTCAGAGGCATCTTTAATATGTGGCCGAGCCAGGTCCAGCGTCACATCTTTACTGTCAGTGATAAGTGGCTGCATGGTCAGTTCCCTTACCCTCTCATTTCTAACGAAATCATATCACCGTGTGCCCAAAATCCACCACAGGCACCTGTTCTCAACGTTCAGAATACGGTTGTTTTGGGCCTTTGTTTTGTGCCACGTTTCACAATCGAAGAGCAGCACTGACAGAATGCATGCATTGAACTGACGTCATTTGGTTTTTACCGTGTACAGCTTACAGTACCAGACATTTCGCATAAAATTAAGGGTTGCTCCAGCAATCCCTATTCAAATATCGAGCTCATTGTGAACGTATCTCCCATAATGTGTACCCCTTGGTATTTGAAACTATCGACACTCTTGATGCTCTGCCCATCGTTAGGCAGAGGATAATCAGAATCCGGGCATGCATAGTTATACATAGCATTCGTAGCAGCTATTCCTATTATACACCAATAGTTGATTTTTTTATAGCTTTGATTTTATTGAAATTAAATTCATGCCTTAAAATTTATCGTTTACTATACTTTATTATACTGTGTTTTTACTTTACTATGGCAGCATTTTATTATTGTGTTCTATTAAATACTGACTCAGTTAAAATATTATCTAATGTACCCTAGAGATAAAAAGATAAGCTTTTGTTTCTTCAGGCGCTTTTGTATTTTGTTTACATTTTAGTTTTTTTTTTGCGCCTAGTTTTCCGACAATGAAACAATGTTGCCACGTTGCAGATATCAAACGCCGTTGCAACTGCGGCATATTTTTTCAACAGGTACTCCTTTTTTATTTTATAATAAACAGTGGGAAATTGTTTCAAGGGAAATTCAAGCACGATGAAATAACTGAATTATAAACGTAGGAAATAAAGAAATGTTAAATGAAATATAATTTAAGAGAGTATTAAGCTGTGCCTTGCATGATTAATGGAATGTAAGTCATCAAATTGGACATACAAAATGAGCTATTATCTTTCATCGCAGATGTCAAATTTGTTAGCAAACTAATTCATTATATTATAATATTTAACAATTCATAAATACACAGTTTTTTTTATATTACGTCTAATAAAAACGTCTAAAAATTAACCCCCTCATTCATGAGTTAATTTATTATGCGCACATGTGTTTTAAATACTAAAATCTTTTACTGATATCAATTCAACTAATATAGACATTCAATTAAATCGGATATGCCGATTTAAAAGAACGTTTTTCTATTTTCAAACAAATAAACGAAATAAACTGAAAAGTTATTCCAAATTGGTAAGAATGTGTATAATAATTCTACATGTGGGTGTTAACATTTAGGAATTAAAGAAGAACTTGAGATTAAATTTGAACGCATATTACTGATGTATTTGAAATTTTATATGTTTCTGTGAACAGCAATATAAATATTCTTTCATTTATTTACAACACATAATAACTATTGAAAGAGCATAAGAGAATTTTTTAATGCTGAATTCGACTCTTTTTTACTAATTTTTTTTGGTAATGCTTACGTATTTTTTCTAGCTTAAAACAAAATGATATGATATAATGACATAGATATCATTGATAGATCTATCTTGTATTTATATTAAAAGAAATAATAACATTTGTTTAAATTTCAAATGATAATTTTGAAGGCGACAAGGTGCACGGACGTACATCTACGTCCATACTACTTAAAGGGTTAATAAGAACTTTCAACTTGGGTATAGTGTTTATAAGATTTTATGTTAAGACAGATGGTTGTTTAGTGTCTCTAAAGTTACACTGATTACATTAAAATGAAAATTATATTATAAAATAAAATAATGAATTTGAAGGCAACAAGGTGCACGGACGTACATGTAATTTCATACCAATTAAAGGGTTAATAAGCACTTTCAACTTGAGTATAGTGTTTATAGGATGTTCATATGAAGACAGATGGTTGTTTAGTGTCTTGAAAGTTACTTTAATTATATTAATAAAATGAGAAAAAAACCAAAACTTATAAACATGCGACACTTATTTATTGCACTAATAAATTTATAAAAATACTCTCAGAGAGTGTGGTATTTCGTTAATAATCAGGATAGTAGAACAGCCTATAATTTCAGCTGATTTAAGCATAGCTACATATTTTGTTGCTTGTAATATTTATGAAATTTTGAATTAAAGAAAGACATATGAGGAATGTATTACTGTTGCATAAATTAGTGACACTAATTATGGGCCAGACAATATTAACAATTGTGTTGAAGAAAACGATAGAAGTGAGATAAAAAGTTAGACGACGTCGATTTTAAAGCAATTGATGCTTGAGTATCGATATGGAAAAATAACCATAATATAAAATATACGTATAAATGGTAGAATATAAAAGCTTCCACTTTCCTGCCAAGGTTTAGTGCAGTTAAAATTTATTATTGCAATTAAGCCTATATTAACATGCTACACTAGATAGTTGTGTTATAAAAACATAACACTATCCGGTTACAAGAGAGAAATGGAGCATATAATAAATATTACTGGGATATGTTGTACAAAAAAATTATAATTTCGATTATTTGTGACAAAATATTTGTCTCCATCATTTGCCAAAAACGGAATCGACGGTATACGAGTACTATTTTAATGCTTAGATTTATTATAAGTCAACTCTTTGAATTGAAAGGCGCACGTCTTAAGTAAGAACTATGATTTTTTGTATTAAAGTGAAAATGTTGTATAGCTGAATTTTTAATGGAAATTCTTTACCCTTGTTCTAAATGTTTTAATTACGTTCTTTTGAGAAGAATTTACAAGGCCATGGCTTGTGGTATTTTTGAATTATTAATGAATACCAAAATCTTGATGGACTCGGAATAAATAAAATTCTTTTCACGGAATTATGCAAAGCAATGGTTTGTAATTACTGTGGCACAAAGAAGTTTCTTCTAGACATTCATTATCTAAGGAAAAATCAATTAGTTTGGATTACATCACGAAAGTGATTAAAATGATAATAATATTGATTAGTTACTTATATTTACGACTTGATAATAATGAAATCGTTTATAGGTTCGTAAAAGAACTGTAATTAATATAATTAAAATAAACTATGTACATGTTTATCCTTATTTCAATGAATTGGTGCATAAAATTATTAATTAACAAATAAAAATTTATACATAGATTATCCTTGTAAAACACGTTACTTATACATCACGGTTTTTGATAAAAATGGCACGCTCTTGAAAATCCGGGAATAACCTCATATAATACGGTATTTAAACAGCAGAGTATTTTCTCATAAAAAAACATTATTTCAATTAATATTTATTTAAGAAAATATGTAAAAATACTTGTTTTTAACCTTTTAAATACCGTGTTCACGTAAAGGAAATAAAAAGCAACTCGATTTCTTGATTGTGTTAATGCACATAAGAAAATAAACGAGATAAACTTTATTTTATTTTATATTTTATTTTATTTTTCTATGCTTAAAATATTTATTATTGTTTTATTAGTAATACAATTTTTATCTTATAATTACATGCATGGTCTCATTTGTTTCATGATTTTTATGTTTACTTCACATAGTAAAATACATAATAAATTTAATAATAAAATATGTATGATTACTAAGTTACTGTTGTTAATGTAATGTATAATTAAAAAAAAAAAACTTAAACGACTTATAAAAAAAATATGAAAATAATTCTAGTTTTTTCTGTTAGTCTCTAATAATTCATCATTTCTGTGGAATAGAATATTTTCGTTATATAAGGGTCACATGATTGTATTATATAATAATTCAAAAGAATTGACTGCATTTATACACTCTGGCAATACTGAGCTAGATACAAGTATTGTTTGCACCCTGTTCGCACCCAAAGTGGAGCATATGGCTGCGAAGACGTCTTGTCAGATTATTCTTCACGAGAATTATTTGTCAGATCAACCCAATGGCCATCCAGTTCTGCAATTTCCGATTTTAAAATTCGACAAATGGGCAATTGAACCCCGGGATTGCTAGGCGTGCACGCTACCAACTACGCTATCGGAGAAACTATAATATAATTATCTATATAGATATAGATACGTTTCTTTGTATTCATTCAATTTTAAATTATAATTTTAAATTTCACTACTTAGTTATTAACAACTACACCACAAACAAAAAACTACTATATAAATAATAGAACGCGTGAAATAAACTTTATTTATTAGTTAACTTATTTTGCATATTCTTACTACACCCAGATGACAAAAAAGAGAAAGAAATAGCAGTTAACAAATTAAGTAAAGGGAGACAAAATCCATATTCGATTGTTCAAGATTATCAAAGTTGTGCAAAAAAAACTTATGTTTATTAGAAGGACAACAAAATTACGTATTTTAAACAAAAACAAACTAAGCCCGGAATTCAAATATTAGTATATGATACGTCTAACTAAACTTCGATGTTCATCGATAAACAATCATACAACTATATGACAAAGAACATGATTGCATCAGTATGTCAAAAGCATACGTATGAATATAAATATATTAATCATAATATAAGCAAAGAGTGGATTACGTGTGAAAAAACGTGCATTATTTTCTATGGCGGCTTGGAGAATCGTGAAATTTGTAATAAATTTTGTTTGCATAACTTTATTTATAATTTGTCCCACATGACATTTCGTGTCCAGTTTACTTTAAAATCAGGGTAATTAAAGTTTTATGCTTATTTTTTAATGTTAAATAATTTGAATTATGTATACCAGCGTTAAAATTATTACGAATAATGAACGCATTATATTAAAAGTTACGACGGTTGGGTTTTTATGTAATGTAACTGGTAAATTAGTGTTGTTGCTTCGGTGTTGAAGGATAGTTGAAGGACGAATGTTCAATTCCCGTGACTGTATAATAATATGAAAAAATAAATTAAGCTACATCTAGAGGTTCAGTGGAAAGCTGCCATTGAAAAGCTTTCAGCGTGGAATAAAAAATTGTTTTAGCAAGATTATTAGCTAGTTCATGTACGGGAAATGGACATGGCTAAACTTTTCGGTAGCCACCCTAGATGAAATATTCAGGAAACTGAAAGTAGCAAAGTAGGCTGCACAAAGTTTTAGTTAGGTAAGAGGTAGATTTCTAGTGGCCAAAAGGTGAGTCCAAATTCGGGAAATACGTGGTTAATTTTCATATTTGCCAGATTTTAAAAATTATAAAATTATATGTATGGATGTTTAATAGGTGTCTATTGGATTAAGAAATTGTGTGACAACTAATGAAATAATTTGTCAAGATGTGTTCACATCACCGAGATCCATATAATCCATTTCGGAGCGAATGTGGTAAAAAAGGTAGAGGGGAAATTGTATATTAGTGGATTGAATTATTGTTGTAAAATAAATACTCGCGAAAAACAATTTCATATGTGGTAATTTAGCCACGTATTGCGAATGTCTTAAGAGAGTGTGAATATCACCTGCCTATTCTTTAAACTAAATGATCATCGGCGTCCCGGATGGCCGCTAAATACTATCTATAGAAAGTATTCGGCGGAGTTACGAGACGCAGGGTATGACCTGGTAAGACGCAAGAATACTGGCCACATGGATTCCTGGAGACGGCACGTGGTATCGATATGCTCCACTTAGAGAGCGGACATGGAATAAGAAGAAGAATAATTTGATCGAACATGGTTAAAAATATTCTTTAGTCGATAAATTTTTCAACTACGTCTTTGATAATCAATAATGAACATATTTTAAGACTTTAAAAAGCTCGAATGCGCAACATCATAAGCATGTAGATTGTTGAAAATGCATATTAAATTGTTTTTATTGATTGAATTGAAAGTTTTGAATGAAAAAATCAATGAAGGAATCAGAAAAAAGGGGTAAAAGATTATGGGATAAAGTATGATATACAATACAATTTGAATTGAATTCAGTACATCGGGACGCAATCGTTATATTTCCAGGACAACTTATACACCGTTGTATAGTATAAAGCAAACACAACACGTTATTTCGGGAGTATTCCACTTAATCCAGGCTGGTTGGCAGCTTTACAATAACAATAAAAACAATCAATGAACGTCGAAGTATCATATATTTTATCACTGATATAAGAAATATTAATTCGTTATAGGATTAAAAGATGCTGTAATATTTATACACTCAACCACTTCTTTTATTAACGAAAGTTTTGCAAACCATAACTTTCCACATGAGCTTCTTTATGTTTTATGAAAAACGTGTTTTATAAGTATCGGAAAAGCACATTATAAATTCCATGCCCTATTTCAAATTGAAGTCTTGTCTCGTAGTTTTCAACTAATAGACTAAGCTGTATTTAATGTTATTAAAAAAAACTTACGACCTAAAAAAAGTGCTCATTATATTTTAAATTTCTTATAGTTAAAGATAATTACTTGCGTTTGTTTAATAACCTCGGTGGCCTATTGGTAAGCGTCCACGTTATATTGCTAAAGGTCATGGGTAAAAATACAGCTTTTTTTCAAATAAGATAACGCCAAGTTCTAGTAAATGCGAATAAATCACTGACAGCTATTGTAAGAAGTGTAATATATATGATCGTCTGAACATCCTGAAAGATAGCTCTAAACTAGTTTGCTTTCTTCCATATCGTTCATTATTCGCTACTACATCTTTTTTTTTCAGTGATCCTAGCTTTAGAATTAAAGCGTTATGAAAACATTAACAAATTTCTCTAATATTAAGTTTGATTATTACTCTTAAAAAATGAGCTAATTAGATATCACCGCAATAGTAAACAACGAACAACTTTACAAATAATCGAATGCAAACGATTTTTAATATTTCATAAATACTGATTTTCATTTTTGTTTTGAACCATTATAACATACATTTCTCTCCCTGGTAGCGTACTTGGTAGCATGCGCGCCTAGCAATTCGGGGAATGCCGGTTCGATTCCCCATTTGTCGAGCTTAAATAATTCAATAATGCCGGTCTGTATGCTCATTGGGTTGACCGATTGTCTGACAAACAATTATCGTGAAAAATAATGTATGACGTCGTCTTCACATTGCAGATATCCATACACTCCACTTTCGGAGTGAATATTTTCACACTGTGGTGATCCATGAACTCCACTTTGGGAGCGGGCATGGTATTAAAAAATGGCATACATGAGAAGAAAAGAGAAAGAGAAAGTTTGTTGATAGTGTATCTAGAGGGAGACACATATCTGTACCTTTTTTCAAGGTCATAATATAGATAGTATATAATATTTTTTATCATATTCTTTCACAAAAATGGAGCCATTTCCAGAAATTATTTTACATATATGTATTTCTACACTATGTATTTCTACACACACCAATGATGTATGTAGAGGAAGACAAAAATCTCGATACATTTTTACATAAACAGGAGAAAGAAAAAATTGAGATTATTTTTCGATTCTGTATAGATTTAAGCAAAAAGCATTAATCATCACAGAACGATGCCATAAATGATAATGCCATGAATGGGGTTTGACTCTTTCTTCCTGCGCGCAAATTTGGTAGGTCGTTCTTTTTGCAAAACCTAAAGCTGAATTTTGATAATAGTTTGGCACTTACTGCTTGATTCTTTTTGAAATACCGTGTACATATTTAGTTGCGTACATTATGATTCTCAGACAAAGCACTTTTCAACTAATGTTCAATGCCTTTTGCCTAAGCAGGGTCGAATGTATTTACAAATTGGTTAACTTTGACACATAAAGACGCCGTATTGTTGCATTATAACACGATCGCATAAGCTTTATATTTTGTGCTTTTATAAACCATATATGTAAGCTTTTTGTTCGCGTTATTTATTCCATTCTGTACCATTTAGGGAGCGGCGTAACAAATCCTAATTTTACAATAATTAAGGTATGGCGAAACGGCAAAACGATCAATCTTTTCGCACAACTGACTTGATTAAGTGTCGCCTGATGACCGTGACTCGACGTTTTTACGACATCGCGTGACTTTTGTCACGAATTCGGCCCATTGTCATTCTTTCTATGGTCACAGAATGCGACAGAGTACTCTGTTTACTTTGGCCAACTATAAAATAATTCCTTTTGCGAATAATAACAAAATATTTTGGAATTTCTTTCTGTTATTATCACGAAATCTGTTGACCTGTTTAAATATGTCACCACTCGAAAGTATATTTCCTTAAATAAATATATATAATATATACATGTTGTACGTATCTGTCATCCAACGCTAGAAGTATCTACATCGGATATTGGCTCGTTTGACTAGTGTCAAATTTACTTTAAAATGTTCCTTCTTTTAATATAATACTGGAAAAAACACTGCGTTATTATCTGCCTTTAGCACATCAATATATTGTTTTTATTTTCTTATGCGTTAAAAACATTACAGATTATTGGTTTAAAGCATTTAGAACACGAATATAATATAAAGTATAAATATAATATTAAAAAAAGATATAGGTAAATGAAATCAATATTTGTATTAACAGCAAATAATAAAAATAAATTGGAAAATAATATAAGAAAATAGATAGTTGTATCAAGAAAGTTAGATAGATCCTATTATAAAAATATAAAAAATAGCGTCCACTTAAACTCACTCTTATGTAGAAAATATCAATAGTAGAGGCAATTTTATTAAACATCACCATTGCTCTCCGCATTGGCGTGACTACTGGCAGGTTAATTCTGTATTTAAGATTCTGCATGTATAATATATAATAAAACCAGACATTTATATTATTTATTATTGATGATAGACAAACCATAACCTAAGCTGAACTATTGATGTATTGTACACAGGCACTTCTTGCCACAGATACATTATTTTTAAATATATTATATTTTACTATTTTGTATTTTTTCACCACCCTGTGTGGAGCATATAGAAACCAATTGGTGACTCTGAAAATCCATATACCCATTTAGTACTTTTGTAACTCCTAGGTAATGCCAGTAGCTCGGAAAAATATATTCTGTCGATAATATATAATGACTTTATAGAACATTGAATTCCTGATCTTATAAATGGTAGTTTGATTGGTTTACGGTGCTTTTGTGTCCATAACCAAGGCCCAGCCTAATAGCTTCACTCTTGTAATATGAGTGGCTGCATGCTCCGTTTTCTTATTTCCTCTTCGAGAGCACATTGATTTCCAGAATCCAGAAAAAAAAATAAAAGATGACATTCCGAAATTGTGAAAACTATTAAATTTGAAATATTTTAAGGATTCAAAGAAAAAATAACGTTTTTTATAAAAAAAGATGGAATAATGAAAGTTAAAAAATTTTCAGGCGAGCTTGGAAAATAAATTATTATTCAACTGTCGTCAAATCAACATTCAGCTAGGTCGACAAACTTTTGACAAGTGCAAATATGATACAAAGTTAGAAACTTTTAAGACTGACAAGACCGTCGGTGGATTATGTAATTTAGATGACAAAATTCTACCTGTTTCCATGCTCAATATCAGGCATACCAAAGAAAAACTAGAAAAGTATTCTCCAATAAATCAGGATGAGTATTTTTTTTCCGGTTGGACAGGAATTTTTTTCTTATGAATATTTTTCTCGTTACAATTCAGTGTGATACTTTGTTCCGCCGTATGAGCTTTACGAAATTTACCGCTTTGTAAAATTTTTCGTCTGAAACGACCATTAAACTCCGCGAAGCTAATTTAACTGGAGCTATACGACACAGTTCAGAAAAAGTTTACGAAGTGCATTTTAGTAAGAAAGCTCACTTATTAGCAAGTTACGTAATAGCAAAGGCATAATATGGTAAGTTAATATGTGCACCAAGCAAACATTGTTAGTTCAGTAATTGATAGAGAAGAGCGGTAGATAAACAATTTCTGAGATAATTAATATTTTCGACTGATGGTGCTTGATGGAAATTGATTTTAAATTCTA
>JAGVSQ010011814.1:0-12010 GCA_022683975.1 Rhyacophila evoluta | reverse complement strand
ATTTTATAAAGAAATAAAATATGACTTTGAAAATAAGGCGACAGAGCGCACGAACGTACCGGTACGTGCATAGTCCTCATAGGGTTAAGGTTCTGTGCCCATATGATAATCAAATAATCAAAATTTAATCAAAAATAGTCTAAATTATTGTGTTCTAAGATTAAATTGAACCAAAGAGCTGATTACTAATCTTTTATTAGTTTTCGTTAAAGCTAATTATTTTTAATATGTTATATTCAAAAAAGTTATTGATTGACATCAAAACGATTATCGTAATGCAAAGATCATATTAAGTATTCAATAAATGCTTCATATACTGGAGGATTTAAAATCAGTTATAAATCATATAATTTTAAATTATTAAATAAATTAAAACAGGTAAAGCACGCATCGAAACGAATTAATGAATTAGAAAATAAATGTTTTCCAAAAAGCCGATACATTACTATCACTCAGACTCTAGATATTTATCTTAACTATCATACTTACAAATTTTGAACCACTGAATATATTGTTATTTACGACTCT
Source organism: Rhyacophila evoluta (assembly GCA_022683975.1). Lineage (NCBI taxonomy): Eukaryota > Metazoa > Arthropoda > Insecta > Trichoptera > Rhyacophilidae > Rhyacophila > Rhyacophila evoluta. The sequence goes on along the minus strand of JAGVSQ010011814.1, from coordinate 11,482 downwards.
GATGTCGCCTTGTATTATCTTTTTAAAAATCCCATTCTGCTTGTACCGACTTAAGCGTATATACAATATGTAAATATAATTATTGCATCACATCACATCAAAGTTTGTTTATTTTATACATTAAATTATTATTACCATTTGAAAAATGTTTTCGTTTTATTTGTCCTTCTTTTCATAATATCGTATATTATTAATAAATTACCTTTATTAACATTTGTCTCCCAGTAACCAAAAGGTTAATGATGCTTTGATTCTTACATCTGTTAGATTTTTAAACATTCAAAAATTCAGAACTTGATTGGATTGAATAATTGCCTGACAACCAATTCTCGTGAAAATATTCTATCAAGACACTGAACTAGTTTTCATTCATATACTTTACTTTTGCAGCGAACATCTCTAAATTGTGTAGATCTACATGCTTCACTTTCGAAGCAGAAGAAGTACATTTCATATAAAAACAATGTTATTTTATCCACAAAAAAAATATTGAATGTCGACCATAAAATATTTTAGAACGGATTGAGTAAATTGTTTTTAGTTAAATGTATTATACTCGTAAATTGAAATTAAGTAATAAATTTCCAGCATTGTTTATTAAACAATAAAACTATTCGTAATAAAGATGAATGTACAGTTAATATGGTTACAATAAATTTTGTGCTGAATTTTTGTCAACAGAATTACAATACTATCTCTAGAAAAAAGCAATAGTATTTGAATACATTACATGGCCAGAATCCATAAAAACAATTAAATTTATTTGTGTGACCACTAAAACGCAGCGATTGCAAAAAAATCCAATAAAATATCCCGGTTAGCAGATAAGTCCGGCTATGTGATATATAAATCTCACTTTGTAGGCCGTAACTGTCTCACGCTGGGCTAACAGTGGAACTCTGTGGAACGAACAAACAAAGTGGAAATAAACCAAAGGTCCACAGGTCCCCATATATTACGCCCCGGTATGGTGTAATCATCGATTGATTTGATTGCTTCTGGTTTCTATAAAAATTATGGTTTCCTTTCAGACCTCCATTCGTTCTTAAAGAAAATCATTCTCAAACTGTGCATAAACTATTTTTTTTGTTTCTAAACATTATACATAAGTCTACCCGATAAAGTAAAGGTGACAAATATTTTTTGCGAAAATTGATCTTCAGTCATCTGCTAAACCAATCGGTAAACTAGTCAGTCATCTTTATTTTATTTAAATTTAGTAGCTATTGGAATTAAGCCCTCAATATTCAGTTCCAATGGGTGCATGTTAACTTCTCAGTTATCGGGAAAGCAAAACAACCTAGCTAAAAAAAAATAAGCATTTTCAAACTAAAAAACTGTCATGTATACTTTTAGTTAAAGCTACCTTGGTAACGAAACTAATATTTTTATAATCGATTTAAAACATGTGACATATAACGTGACGTAACATAAACACGTGACATGCGTGTTTTGGTGCTGTACCTTGAAGTTTCAAGTCGCAAAGCTGATAACTTTTTGAAAAAAATCGAACATGTTTAACCGGATGCTCAGTGTGTTGAAAAATTACTATTGTATATATTCACTCTATGGATTTAATAACTTTTTTTTTTTAAATATACATCTTAAATTTTATGAGCTTCTTTGAGAATATGATACAATTATGCATAATATTATGTAATATAAGATTTATTTTACACATAGCAAAATATTTGCACAATTCAAATTTTTTTTTAATTGATTCTTAAATTTGATGAGAATATATTTGAAATGAACGAAACACGCGTTATACAAAGAAAATCGTAATACTAAGTAATTGATACATTAAACTAATAATGATATATCATAAAGTGGACGTTCAACCCGCAAAAAATGATGCTATCTTTTTAATAAAATATTGTTAATTTGAGGATATTGAAATTGATTTTAAAATAAGAAGATGTATATAAAAACTATACAGCTCCATATAGGTTACACTCGTTATCCTGGATTTTTCTTATATCGTATTTAAATCATATGTATAACGACTGCGGAAAGTAAAGAGGGCGTAAGCCTCAGCTTTTTCAATATTTGGCTTTTATAGCTTTTATTTGATTATCACAGTGTATACGACTTAATAAACATTATACAAAAACGATATGAGCTAAAAATGTCAGAATAGTATCTAATTTTAACTTTTAAGTCTGAAAAAAGAATGGCCAATGATATTTTCGACCATGAAAAAAAAGTTCATTTTATCGGTTTTATTGAGGTTTCTTAAATAATTTATTAAATTAATATCATATTGAGTCAATAAAAAGTATTTTAGTCTTCATGCACTTCAAAGTTGCACCCATTTAATCTTTCAAGATTGTTCAAAAATCATTAAGTGAAAGTTTTTTGTGCCTGTTGTAACATTTGCTCTATGTGGGTAACGTCCTTTTCCTGTCCACGTTCGATATGTATTTAAATAATCTCTAAATTATCTAGAGATTACGAAACCTGGCATATATATATATTTAATACATTTAAGTTGATAGTTGAGTTTTTTTTTTCAATAGTTTTGCAACCACTGCCTGTGACGACAATTTTAACGCAAAAGTGCCAGGAACTGTTTCCCATTGAAAAGGTAGCAAACGAAAAGTGTGCAAGCGAAAGGAAAGATACCTTCACGCCTCAACGGAAGCGAGATAGACACACTTATTACTATGGATAAAACCTGTCGTTTATAGGTTGGAAAAACAACTTCTATTCGTTTTGTCTCCTCTGTGTACTTTCCTACTCCCCTACCTCTATCAAAGTGAAAAAATAATTATGTTAGAAAAAAAAAACATTTTTATCCACATACATTTTTTAAGAACACATTTATAAAAGCAAAATTTCCACCAAACATCTATTTTTGGTACGCATATGATTAAAATTTAAGTACATATTATCTTCTTAATCATTTATATCTTCAATGAATAAAAAATATTCGTCTACTAGAACAAAATCGAAGCCATATTTACCAGCTTGTAGAATATTGTTAAAACCACGCTTTGGTAGATTTTTCTTTTATGAAAACATAACTTACAAGTATATGTAATATTCTTCCATTTATATTTTACAGGAAACACAAAGTGTGTCATAATTATTTTCATCAAGTTGGTTGAATTCTATTATGATTTGTAGTCTATTTAATACTTATTTAGTATGAATAATTTAAACTTATGCTAATTGCTCTTTACTAATTCTTTAATGCCTATGACTGATCTTAATGGGTGACTAACATAATAACCATAAAACACTGATCCTGCCTTAAAAGCGTATTATAAATACCTTATGATAATTTTAGCCTGAACTACAATATATAATACGTTTGACATCAACCAGATATATACCAGTATATAAAAAGGGTATAATTAGTTAGAATAAGAATTACGCACACTCTAGTGCACGCCAACCAAGGTCTTGGTAAGTTGCTCCTGGGACACTTCTGGCGCTTATGAAGAACGCCTCACGTTCGTTACGCCACGGTATACGCCCGCATATCGGGTGTGGAGAAGTGGCAGGTGGTGGAGGGGAATGTTTATAAAAAGCTTTTAAATACCGTATTTTTTGTTTTATACACTATATTATTTTTCGCGGAATTTTTGGATGCCTCTGTATCTAAGAAATATACGTTTATATTGATTAGTATCAAAGATTTTAGGCAATTTGTATTGTTTTCATTTTATAATAAACACGAAAAAAAAATGAAAAATGGAAAAAAAAATTCAAAATTAAAAAAACTAGCGTTGAGAATTTTTAGAGACGCCATATGGTTTTGATTTTTGTCTGCACCAAGAGAATAAAAACTATAGAAAAGAGGAAATGTGACATGATATTATTTGGAGTCAGAATAAAATTTTGATTTGACTACATAGACTTAAAAATCTAAAGTTGACGAGAAAAGTTTTTAAAAGATGCTATGCAACTTGTTTTTTAGTAGGGAATAAGCAGAAGACAATACATTTTTAATTGATATTATTCAAAGCTGTTAAATGCTAAATTTAATCGGTCTCAATCAAATCGTAGATAGTTCCTTTTGATAGCAAGTAATTATTCTATTCTCTTTCACTCCAGTATTTTCTATCTTATTCTTTCTACTTGTGTGCTTTGCAAAGAGGAAAATTATATCTCGGGAAATAATGGGCGTCGGCTCGTTCCAATAAATGTTCATAGAATCCAATAGATGTTCTTCTTTGTGGAACAGAAAGATGCCTAGCATTATAAGATTCCGTAAATGAAAACCACAAAGCGTTCCATGTAAATCGGGCACATAACTTGGCATATTGCAAGTATTCTGTTTTATCACCGGAAAACATAACACAAAAATAAACAAAATATTCATCGGCTTATTTACCTCTCCCATAATCACTTTGCTTAATATAACATATTGTTTTATTTCGTATTGAATTTTTTGCCAACATTTCAACTGAATTCATATTTACAACGTTATAGTTTGAAATAACTTAGTAAATTGATATGCAATTTGGGCACATAATAATTTAAAATGGATATTTTAATCATCACGATTTGGGTCATGAAAGCTTTCATCTATTACTATCTTCAAGAGTAAAAATTATAAAATATTTTTTCGTTATATTTATATTGAAAGTAAATCATATAGATGATATTTATATAAAGTTAGACTCCCTATAAATGAAGTAGCTATATATATCTCCACACTGTAAATACTAGTTTTTACGAATAATTTTCATGAGACACGGTTGGTTTCATGAGAAAGTTCTAAATCAAAATGTTACAAATAGATCTAAGTTTATGATTAAAGTAATTTTATTATTGATATACAAATATTAAATTGAGTGTAAAGATAACCAAGTTGGCTCCAGACCACATCAGTAGATCAGTACACTTGGCAACATAAGTCTTGGGTTATTTATTGTATATTTACTCCCGAGACATTCCGGTCGAGTAGTTTCCAAATTAGATCGCTTCTCGATACCAGAGCTTCGGGATAAGCCTTCCTAAGACCAGGTGTAAGGATGGGGTGGGTAGAGGTGGAGGGCATACTTGCTTTTCCCTCCACCATCCGCCACGTCTCCACACCAGTTATGCGGGCGTATACCGTGTCGTAATAAACGTGAAGCATTATATGTAGATAAACAATTTCCCCGGTAGAATAGAGATAAATGTGGGCGCCTAGCAATCCGGAGAATGTTGGTTCGATTCACACATCTGTCGGAACAATCCAACAATCCAAGACTTGATGCCCATTGCATTGTCCGACAGTTGTCTGACAAACGATTCTCGTGAAAAATAATCTGACAAGTCTCCTTCACTCTGTATAGATCCATATGTAATACTTCAATTTGGGAGTGAACATGCCATAAATAACATTGTTCCATATAACGACATTGATTGGCTAAAATAGAAACTTATTTCTATTTAAAGTATTAACATAAGCATTGAATTTGCATTACTGAAGTAACTTACGATCGAAGAGAACGATCGAGAGAACTTACCATCGTAACACATCGAGAAAGAACAGCTTTGGTAATGAAGAAAGTGTATTTTGAATATTAATTATATGTATTATTAATATTAATGCACTGTAACTATTTTTATTAATTAAAAAAAAAGAGAAATACTTTGTTGTATAAAAAACAACAATGCGGTATGATAGCTAATGTATTCATTATCACTAAAATTGTATATTTATATAAATATTTAAAAATAATTTTCGTATTATCGTAAGTTGAAACATATCTATTTATAAAATATTCTTCTAATCCTTTAAAAAAGCTCAAGTATTTCTTAAATAAATTTCATTTCCTTGCTTATACTTTGCCAACAGATAATACCAAATAACTACCCAAAACCGATATCTCACCTGAAGTTATTTCAGTATAGCCTTATCTTCCAGAAGCAAAAGTCAGTTTGCTCTTACAATAAGCAAAGCTCTCCCTAATACTTGATAATTTCACCTGATAACGCGCGTTCCTAAAGTTTTGAAATTTATTCCGCTGGGATTTTTACTGAAAGCTTCTATTGAATGTAATATGTATGTATTTTTATCACTGTATAAATGTATTATATCAAAATAACTCCTTAATCTTTTTCCTTTGGAGTATTTATTTTGAAACTTATTGGGAAAGGTAGAATTTAAGGCTAAATTTAAATGTTTGAGACAGACAATTTGTGATCCAGTAATATTTTTTTAACCATGTCCGCTCTAAAAGAGGAATTTATGGATTTGCCCAATTCAAAGACATGGCTTGACAGGTGTTTTGTCCCTCCAGTGACCAAAAGGTTAGCGTGCACGTTTCAGAACCAGAAGTTGCGGGCTTAATTCCCATAGCTACTGAATAATAACAAAAAAAAGATGAAAAACTAAATGCCCATTAGGTTGAGCAAATAGCTGACAATCGATTCTATTAAGAATATTGTCATCTTGTGATACTATACAGAAATTTATTTTAACAGCTAGATTTATTTTTCGCATACATAAATAAAATATATTTAATCGATTTTTTTAATAAATTCAAAAAAGATTCATAGTGAGTTGGATATCTATACGTTCGTACATGTATGGTATGGATATTCACATAAGGTTAACCTTGATAACAAAGATTCATGATGACGTCCTTCGGCAGCCATATGCTCTACGTAGAAAGTGGATATGGCCAGTGGCGCAGCTACATATTCAGCAAGTAAAATCATTACTCATATTACAGTTTCTCGTTTTTTTAGCTTTATCTAAAAAAATACTCGCGCCTCTTTATAATATTTTTATGATTCGTGCGCATGGAAGAACCCTTGAAGCACTAACTACTCTTCAGGAGCCACGTCACTGGATATGGCGGAAGAAGAGTTTTGGATTTTGTATCACAATGCTACCCTAATATTCGCAACTTAGTGTATCACTTTGTCGACTTTATTACGTCCATTATAATATATATTTTTTGTGTTCATGCGGACACTGGGTGAATTATTTTATCTTGAAATGATAAGGGGCGTCACACCATCTGGGTAAGTCGTAAGCGAAATTTACGGTAAAACAATAAAATAACATCTGGCCTTAATGCCACGTACCCTTTTCAATAATGGCATAGTTAAATCAAGAACCAGAAGCTTTATTGATTATAAATTTGTGAATTGACCAACGTGCCACTGGCAACGTATGAGATTGTTATTATTTGCATACTCCGAATAAGGTTTAGGATTAATTTTAATTTTAATTACAGCTATACTGTGAAGGTCGTGCGAATGCCATCGCTTTGTTGTGACGTTAATAGGCTTAGAGGTTGTTTTAATTCATATAAAAAGACATTAGGCACAGCTGTTTGAAACGACATTGATCGATATTTTAGAATTATGAAATATCTTCATTCTTCAATTAAAATTCGTCTGCGTTTTGGAATAGCCACAATTTATCAATTACAATTTATGATTCAAATAATTTTTCATAGTAAATAAACGCTCGTCTAAAATAGCATTCAAAATTTTCAAAATAATTCTTATTTTTGACGTATGCGATTATTTTTTTCATATGCAGAAAACATAATAAATCGGGCATACAAAAATTTTGAGGAAAAGTTTTAATTTGAAACTCCAAAATAACTCATCATGGGTTATTTAATACCATAGATAATTGTGGAGATCTATAATAGAATAATAAACATTTTCGCGTCGTGAAGATTCATATATTCCATATTCGGAGTCCTTCTATAATATATATTTTTTGTATTACTATTATTATTGTTGCCTTGGTTACTGAGCGCATTGTCGTTTATTGTTTGATAAAGCGGGTCTTGGATACCAGTTCAATGAATTCATTTAAACTGTAAATTAAATAAAATGCAGATTAATCATACTCCATTAAATGTATAATTATTTTGGTGATATTTTCTTAAAAAATAAGTACGATATTTATATAAATTAATATTTACATTAATAATGTCAATTTTTACAAAGTAAAGCTTATTTCCACAGATTTATGCAACGATTACGTTTCAGTCAATTACGCTAACTGCTGAGTATCCATGTTTTAAATTTAAATACAAATTTAAAAAAATCTCTGTTACGTATTTGGAATCTTAAACTAACGGTGACAGGAGCAATTTAAGCCTGGACTTGCCAATCAACCAACACATCCTTGTGATTTATAGAATAAGAAACTTATCACATCCCTTGGTAATGTTTAATAATACTATAGAAAAAAAAGTTGATGGATCTATGAGGCTGAATAATCTATTTACTACAAGAATCACTAGTTTATAAAAGGAAAAATATCATCAATTATGAAATTTATTATTTATTTCCTTTCTTATTACTATGATTATTGGTCATCCTTTATGACTCAACGTAACGTAAAAAAATACGAATACTTATCATTGGTCGTAGTGTATTTAGTTTCAATTTGTTATAATAATAATTTCCGTGCTTTTTTTAAGTTGTCGAGATAGAAATAAACGCCGTTCTTTTTAATTTCGAGTTGTCGTTGGTATCGCGCTTGAAACATTATTTTTTAAATATCATAAAGACAATTTGAGGAAAAATCATGAATAAATAAAGATTTTAGAGAGGTTCATGTGCCCTTAGTAGACACTTGAATTCACAAAAGTGTTCTTTTAGCAAATAGTTACGGCAGATAAACAAATCCCGCGAACAAAATGATGGCACGACTTTGTTCAAAGCAAACTAATTGTTTTGTTTTCATTAAATGAGAAGATTTCATCCTTTCTTCGAGTCACGTTCGACTTCTCAAACTGTAGAGAATATTATTTTATTAATTAAATCTCTCGGTTACCATCTCAACTCTCGTTACATATTTTGTCATGCACGATAATTTCGATGAACAATAAACAATTATTTATTCATCAAAATCTAAAATTTATAACGATGAAATATTGAAATTAAATTTTCAAAAGCTTTCTTGGCTGTGATTTTATTATCAATGCTACACAAAATAGCATTAAACATAACTGAAATCTATTTTATATAACAGAAAATACACGTGTCTCTCTGTCTGATAAAAGAACCGCCAAACGGTGAAAAATAACAACGTGGAATTTGCACGTGTTATTTCCAGGAGAAGCGTTCAACTTTTTCAGAAACAATCTGAATGAATCGAGACGATTGATCGATTATTTTTCAATATTTCCAAATTTAAATTGATGACAGCCGATGATCAACAAAAGACCAAACATATTCTGCACAGCCAAGTATTTGTAATAGCAGTATGAATTAAATTAATTTTTATTACAAAATAATGATTATTACCCGTATCATATACGTATATTAAAAAGTAAAGTATTATATGATAATATAAACGCTAAAAAAATAAGTTCTTGTAAATATATTACATTTTTGTTGATTTAATATTTATTTTAATCGTACAACGGACGAAGACAATGTAAGAAAAATGAAAGATGTTAACCAGTTTATGCTACGTGCAATGATATTTACATAATAAAAACAAGTATATTATAGAAATATAAGTGTCTACAGCCATATGCTCAATTAAGGTGTGAACATGTTATAATATGTATAAAATGGAGCACACAGATCTACACAGTGTGAAGATTTCCACTCCAAAAGTGAAGTATATATATCTCCGTAACCTGAAAAAGTATTGGCATATAATTTTTCTCGAGAATTATTAGTCAGACAACTGCACAATCCGTTCCATCCAGCTCTGCATTTTTAAATTTGTAAAAATTCGACAGATGTGGAAATTGGACCTGTATACCCTGGATTGTTAAGTACGCAGGCTAATCTCTACGCTACAGGAGAGGCATTATATATTTTTAGATGTATAACATATTAAAATGACTAGAGTGTTAAATTTAATATGCACGTAATAAATTAGTAAGCATATGTCAACAGATGATTCATATAAAATTTGCACATCATTGCCTCATGTCCACAGCCTTACACTAGACATTACACAGAGTCTGCTATAATCCGTGTTAATTCAAAACTCGAGATATCAAGGTTTTTAAGCACTCAAGAATTTGAGATAGAGAGTTGTATGAGCTAAAATTTTAATTATAGAAACGACTTAAAGAAGATTTCAAGATCAATTTTCAAAATCACATAATCAATAAAGAAACAGAGATTGAAATAATGTACACTATAATATTAGCAACTTCTATTTATAGAGGTATAATTTGAAATTGAAAATATCTAGAAGAAAAAAAAATTGTATCTAGTTGTAGAGGGTTGATGCATATATGGAATATATAAGGAATGGGGTATTTTTGATTTTATTAAAGATTGACTTACAATGATTCCACTGTTTTTGTTGAAAATGAATCAAAACAAATTTAAGACAAAATGTAATAAATAAGTAATTTAATGACTGATGCTTTTAATATAATTTAAGTTTTTATTCAGTTGAAGCATCATTTGCCACAGGATTTCTTCAGCGAATTGTAGCAGTCGTCGGTTTCTCTCCACTCGCCCTACTGTCAAAGGGTTTTATTGCTTATTTTAAGAGCTGACAATGTTTCTGTAACGTCATTGTCACCCTGGCAAAGGACGTCCCAGGCGGCTTAGAGGCAGACTAATGCCCCGCCCCCACCCTCGCATAATGTGCCCCCCCGCTAACCTATTATACCGCCGCCTCTGGGCATAGGACACGGATTATTGGCAAATCTAAGAGGTAATAAATAGTTTTCGGATAGACTCGGATTTATTAGGTGCTGTTTGTGTGTTTCAGGGTTTTTGTTTTCTTTATTTTTGGTGATTTTATTTATGTTATTAATCGAGATTTCTTTTATACGATATCCACTTTCGCACTGTATAAATAATTAATTATATTCTATTGAGCACTCCCGATACTGAGAATCATAAATAAATACAAAGTGTAATAGTTTCATCGAAATATAATTCACGAACCAAAAGATTGTTATTCCAATTTAGATGCCTTACATTCCTTTAACGGACTAATCCATTTAATCTAAGTTTTCATTGGTTTTCCCACAAAAGTTATTTTATGTTTTTTGCTTATGTTCTAAAAGAAAATATAAAACTATACTTTTTTTGCTTAAATATGAATTCTTACAATAGTAAAAAAATAAGCGTGCTTTGGTCGATGAAGTCACCGGTTCAAATCTCACGGTTGTGAAAAAAAATGGAAATGTATTTCTGGAGTGGACATCTTTAATCACTTTTTTTTACCATGTTTGCTCATTAAGTGGAGTATATAGATCTACAGTATGAAGATATCCACTTCAAAAATGGAGTATATTTATTTCTGCAATAGAAAACGTCTTGACAGATTATTTTTTACGAGAATTGTTTTTCAGACGATTGCTCAATCACATGATGCAAAATAAATATTTGCTCTACTTTTCGGAAATGATAAAAGTCATTTAATTTCCATTTAATCCACCTGTATAACGCTCTTATAAACCGTCCAAATTTCTATAAGTATTATATTTTTTATCTATTATATGTCAATCATATATAATGTTCATATATATACCATGTTTGCTCCCAACATGGAGCATATGGATCTACACATTGTGAAGAT
>JAGVSQ010011813.1:0-12010 GCA_022683975.1 Rhyacophila evoluta | reverse complement strand
ATAATTATATAACCTGTGACAATAATATAATACTGAGATATTGATAAATTGGTTCCGCATAGGATTTGTAGTAGAAGAAACATAAACATATTGAAATATTTAAAGAACTTTAGTAAATATGTTTATTTTCGCAGGCGTCAAGCGCATTTTGCGAATTTGCCAAAAGTAGCCCGCAGTTAAGTGTTAAAATGTTGTTCTCTGTTAAGCTGAGAAAAGTCCAATTAGTTCAGATGATTTTTTAAATGTGTTGTTGTGAATATAAAATATTCATGATATAATATTGTAAACGAATCAAATTATCGAATGAAAGAATCACCATGATCTATATCTATAATATTTACATAACGTAAACATTGCAACACTATCGCAGGCATTATATGTTTCGTTCAGCACATTACATAAAACAAACGAGGCGACTCGATTCCGAAATGAGTCGTGTTGGCAAGGAAATGCCTCATAAAGATGGATTGTAAAAAGACTGAAAGAAAAGTACAGGAGGGGGTAGGAAAACCTTTTACCGATGTCCCGGATTTCATAAATCGACACCTCAGAAACAAACGATGCTTTTAACAGAGAAACACCAGGAGCGGCGGGATTTCTACCGCGATTCCAGACAGGAAGGGTTTTATTTTCCATCTCCTAAAAGGTTGTTGACACGAAATATTTGTCAGAATACACCGATGAAGGAATAAGAGACGTCGCATTCGTAAAACTATTGAATTTCGATTGAAACATTAACATATTATTTTTGCCACCATTTGTTATACATATTTCATTAATAATAGGCCCATAAATATGATATTAGGTTATAAAAATATTTTTTTTTTTCTAGCTAATCATTTTAAATTTTTTTTTTAAAGTGACCTCGAAAACACGTGTAGAGATTTTCATCTCTCTTTACATTCGTTGCCCACGTTTTTCTCTGCTTTTCTCATATATATTATACAATAATCGTACCCTGAATGTTTCCCAAACTTTTTTATGCCATGGTTCACTAACTAAGAAAACAACAATCAAGAATAAATTTACTATACATATATGGCTTGAAGGATATGTCGCTAAAAATATAAATATTTATACCATGTTCGCTCCCAAGTAGAGTATATGATTCTACACTGTGTGAAGGTATCCACCCCGAAAGTGGAATGTATCGATCTCCGCAATGTGAAGAAGTTTTGACAGGTTATTATTCACGGGAATTGTTTGTGAGACAATTGCTCAATTCAATGGGCATCCAGTGCTGCATTTTTGATTTTTAAAAATCAGACAGCTGAGAACGACGTAACCGGGGAGACTTAAAAAAATATATATTAGATATAAAAAAGATCAATAACATTCAATGAGTTACATTCAACAACGAAACATTTCAAATGATACATCTGAAAATTTTCCATAAGTTTTTTGGATAAGACCTACAGTCGCTAAGGTGGTCACGACCCACAGTTTAGGAATTAACACAACCGCACCAAAATAATAAAATATATGGAAAAAAATAAGCATATGTAATTATTTACATTCCATTATTTTTTTACCGTCAGTTTTTGCAATTGCTCATTAGTGCAACAATTAATATTACTTTTATTTAAATATAATACGTATAAATAAAAATCCTAGACGTAAATCAGTCTTTCTTTTTAGCAGCAATCTAAAAATGTAACGAAAAGAAGACAGGTCAATTACTATTAGGTTTTTTTTTTTTGTTTAGCCTCCTTGTCAATTTCAATAATTTACGAACACACATAAAAGTTGTTCCTATATACAATAAAATTAAGCTTTTATATTGTATAGCTGCTTAAAATGAATGATTTATATACTTTATTTTGTATTTCAAAATATTATTTCAGTATAAACGTAAAGGCTTTAGTGGGTTTATTAGGCGTTGAAAGCATTTTGACGCAATAGCGTTAGATGTATACAAACTTTTTCGTTGATTTATCAGAAAAAAATGAAAACGCTTTAGCACACATATCCTTTTATATAAAATAAAACTTTGTGAAAAATTCAAAGCTGTGAAAAATTGCTTTAATAATACAGAAGACGATTTCTCTCGAAAGTGGATACGCTTTGAGATATGTGCTGTTTATTTAATTGTCGTTAGTTACAGCGATGCAGTCCTGGGTGAATCTTAGTTTTGTCAAATAATCTTCGATACTTGAGACTGTGTTGCGTCATTTATTAACTCTGCCCAGTGCGTCTAGACACCATAATGTGGCCTCTCTAAAACGCTTTAAAATAGTCTAAAAAGTATAAAGATATAAAATTTGCATTCAAGTATAAAAATAGTATTTCTCTTTATAGGAACTGTGTTATCCTTTCGTACAAAATTTCCTGTATGTTTATGCCACCAAATATGTCTCAAACGCTGGGTCGATTTATTTCAGGATAATTTTTTGAATGGATTTTATATTAATAGCTTTTTGTTTATTTTCCTAACGTTACTGTAAGCACCAAACGTATTAGAAATTTTTATATAAATATTTTAAATCGTATATGAGTAAGTAGACACTTTCTATACGCAGCATATGGCCGTTAGGTGGCTCCCGGGTCGTGCTATTATTCATTATTTCCGCCAAATAAATACTCCAGACAATACCCAAAGGTCTTCCAAGACGCAGGAATCTCATCGATCGGAAAAGAAAAAAAGTAGGATTTAAGGTTTTAGTATAAACAACACGTATACTTGCCAATTCATGCGTCGTTACACGACTTTTGGTGTGGCACGTCGGACCTAACACTCGGATCTCTTAAAAGACCAGATAATAACAAGACTATGGAACAGGAAACAGTTGGTATTCTGTATTATAATACAAATGTTGCATTTCAACATTATTAATTTACATTTTTGATCCAGTAAAAAAAATATGTGTAAAAAGAAACATGAGTTTAGTAATGGAATAAAATATAATATGGTAAAATAAATGGGTAAAAACGTGGAGTTTTCTATATGAATGTTTTTTGACGAAGTATTATATAATTTAAATAAAGTTTTCTTTCAATTCCCTCGATGCGCGGTTAATAACGCCTACTGTATCACCGAGCTAATAAAGCTTCGTTAGCAGCGTCGCTATGAAAATGACGTCCATAAAAATGTACACAGCCACTTGTCACGTCGTAAAAATTCTGAAATTTAAATATGCAAATTTTATATTCAACGTAGTGAGAATGCTTTTACGTATTTTTCACTGTTATGATTTTTATATACAAGCTCGAAAATTGGTAGTTTAGGTAGGGGCGACAAATCAAATTGCGTACCTGCCAGACTATTTCTCGCTGCAAGTCTGAAGCGCTTTTTCGAACTGTGAGCTTTTAACATATTGACGGCCGAGATATGAAAACTTGATAAAAAATATTACCGCATTTCAACAACAATGACCGAGTCAAATATGTATATTATTTTTTTAAGCGGCTATTAATCCAGGTAATCTATGTACTCTACATCAAAGAAGAGTTTGATTTTATTGCTTTACTCATTCAGATACTTGAGTTTTATTAAATTACTCATCCAGATACACGAGTGTGTAACTCAACTAAAACTCAAGTAGATCAATTCGAATGTAAACTTTTTGGATATCATTTTTAGAGTTAAATTTATTCATTTGTTGCTTTTAATATTTAAATCAGTACATCCATGTATAAATCTCACCGCAAAAGCAAAGGGACACTTTTTCGATTTTAACGATTTAGAATATATTACCAGTTAGTATTTTTTTATCTACGCGACAGGTAAATAAGTATTTTTGAAACAGACCGACAAAATCACAATTGATAAAAAGGGTGTTTTGCAATTTTTTTTTTTTTTTACTCTAAAAACTGCAAATATACATGTTTTCCCTTTGGACAATATATGTATATATAATACATATGACAATGTCGACTACTTATATTTTTAGCCTTGATATTTATTTTTCAATCTAAATAGCCACCGATTACAAACTATAGATACTGTTTACTGTGGTTTATAATATACACGTACTTCATATAAATGTTGTATATATATATAAATTGTAACTCTATTCGACCGTTGGCAGTGTGTCGATTTGTTAATGATGCATACGTGATATATACATAATATTTTATAATTTCTATTATTTTTTTGGTAATACATCAAAATGCACAGCCGAAGTTTGATTGAGATTTAAAATAAGTATATATATAATATGCGTTCAGTAATATTTATAAAATTTACCATCCAAAACAAATGAAAAAGAAGAGTTTTTTCTTTCATGAAAGTAACGTAATGAGGAAAATAATATTTATCCAGTAATACAATGTAAGTGAATACAGAAAAACTAGCCATCGGACCTGCAAGTGTTAAGGTCAAGGTAAAAGCCAGTCAGTGTACGGAATACAGCGCAGTATGTGCACATTATCCGCTAGATGAAAATGCATTTTCCTCCGCGCACCCTTGTCGCATGCAATGTGCTTCAACAGATGCGATACGACGGAAGGCTGACGCTAGAGGTTAAGTTTTACGCGCCGGAAGACAAGTACGAGAAACGATTTTTAAGAGGCTCTCGAGGGAACCTGTGATATCTACCGATCCTAAAGTGCAAGCGTGAACAACAGTGTAATAAACTATCGATCACATTTGAATCGGATGTTGAGTTTTGACTGCAATATATTCGTACTATAAATTATATAATGTTTAACTTGCATATATAGATGGTTTTAACTATATTGTATGCGCAGTTTTATTCAAAATTGAGTTATTGTAGACGATGTCATCTGCA
Source organism: Rhyacophila evoluta (assembly GCA_022683975.1). NCBI lineage: Eukaryota > Metazoa > Arthropoda > Insecta > Trichoptera > Rhyacophilidae > Rhyacophila > Rhyacophila evoluta. Next base: position 7,280 of record JAGVSQ010011813.1, on the reverse strand, counting down.
TTACACTTTTCTACGAGAAGCACATGAATCTTTTCAAGTTTTTTCCACAAGATTACCATTGATCAAGCTATGGGGCATCAGTCCAGGTATGGCTTTTTTAGTATTTATTTTTGTCAACATATTTTGACAGTTTATGCTTTATTCGAATCGATAAATACTAGCCCGCAAATCGAGGACTTTTTCAGCAATTAACACTATTGACAGTACATGGATTACCGATAGTAAAAAGGAAAAATTACGTAAAAAAAAGTTTTTTCAAAATAGTTTTTCTCAATAAACAAAACATATACAACTTAATACACATTTTGTCTAAAATATGTAGGCTGTAAATATTGAATTAGCGTCTAAATCATACTTTTGATTTTGAAAAACGCATAGCCTGTCAAATTTACGACCAGGAAAAAGGACTTCCACCACATCAATTTTATCAGTTTTTTTTTAATAGGCTTAATATCGGATTGAGTAAACAGGTTTTAGTACTATTACACATTTGCTGGTTGCTTCTGTTTAATATTTTTACTTCAAAATCGTTGAATATCCAAGTCCAAAATCATTAAATAGCCGTATTTGCGCCTCCCCAGTTACCGTAGCGGTAAAGTAGCAGGTAACGTGCGAGGCTAGCAGTCCGGGGAATACGGGTTGAATCCCCATCTGTTGGATTTAAAAAATCTGAAAAATGCAGGACCGGATGCCCATTAGGTTGAGCGATTGTCTGACAATTAATTCATGTGAAAAATAATCTTTCGAGACGTCTTCACATTGCGGAGGTCCACATACTCCACTCTCGAAGTGGATATATTTAAACTGTGTAGATCCATAGGCTCGAACATGGGAGCGAACATAGTATAAAAAAAAACGTACCTCTTGTTAAATTTGTTCTGTGTAAGTTACGTTTTTTTTCTTTTCTTAGACAAAATTTTACTAAAAATAGCTTCGATCTTAATTTTATAATTATATACAGAATGATTGAAGAATTTATATTGAAACTACTCTGTATAAAAAAGAAATGAAAAGAATAAATGAAATTCTAAAATACGTTTTATTCGAGAAATAAATTAATAATATTTCTGAATCATTAATACACATTCGGAAATAAATTTAATATTAGCCATTTCAGTGACGATAAATTTAATGTATTCAGTAATCAATTAGCTGGGATCTCTCAATGTGAAACCTCGAAGATTTCCAGACCCGGTTGGGGCCACAATATAATAAGTTAATTGAAAGGCACAATGTTAGTGTTTCATTTATCGGGAATGAAAAGCGGGTCGGTCCGCCCTTCACAAGTCAGGGGTGAACTGAACGTGTTTGAATTGAACCTTGATGAAATTGCGGAGCACTGGATTCTATTTAGCGAAAAATACCAGTGGAGTGCATGGATTAATTTCAAATCTGTTTTCAAAATTATCAACAGTTATGGAATTATTTTTAACGAATTCTATGCAAAAAAATCGTATGCAGTTAACCAAATGTATTGTCATTTACAGTTGAAAGAAAATCATGTATTTAGTAATGCAATTATATTCTATGTTTAGTCTCTCCGGTAGCGTAGTTGCTAGCGAGCGCGCCTAGCAGTTCGGGGAGTGCGGGTTCAATTCCATGTTTGTCGGATTTTTAAAATCCAAAAATGCAGGACTGGATGCCTATTAAGTTGAGAAATTGTCAGACAAACAGTTGTCGTGTGAAAATTATCTGCCAAGACGTCTTCATATAGGGATCCATATACCCCACTTTCGTAGTAATTCTTCACTCTGTGTAGATCCATACGCTCCACTTTTGGAGCAAACATGGCATGTAAAAAAAATGGTACGTATAAATCAATTTTTTTGTTAAGTAATTAATATTATCTACTGTTGGTGTTTGGTGGAAAGTAAATTTCATACTAAAAACCACTATACATTTGTATACTTTTCAAGCAGTGTGATAGTGGAAAGAAAATAATCACATGTTTATTTATATTATATAAGGTTTCATATTCAATATTTTATGTAACAATGTAGTTTTATCGAAACTATATTAATAATTATTCTGAGAAGGCATTTCTGTACAAATGTATATTAGGTTGACATTTTTCAAAGTAAGCTTTTTAGTGTAAAAATATATTATATTGTAAAATTTTCAAACCAATAAAAATTGTATATGATAGAACTGGCTTTGCCAACCTTTATTGGCTGTGGGTGAAAATAACCAAAATGTAACTAATAAGAAGTAGCATTTCGGGTCAATGGTATTTTCATTTTATAAACTGTTTTTTAATGAATGATAAGATCAACTTTAATCATAAAATAATTGCATATGCTTTAAAACTTTAAACATAAACATTTTAATTTATAATTCTTATTAATGTTGTAGTAAGTAAGTAAGAACTTTATTTATGCTAACTTAACTCGCGGAACTCAAGTGGTTCACTTGAAATTGTGTAATATGTCACTTAGTGACCCGCGGATCATAGCTTACCAACATCTGTAATACAAATTTATATAAACCTTTACCAACTCATCAAATTTCACAGTTTTTAAAAAGAAAAGACAGTTTTATATTCAGTATAAAATCTTAGTTTTAGAGACATCGTAAATTGGTTTTGTGGCGAAATACAGAATACTAGTCATACCTTTAAGGAGTACCATATTATTCGATTAAAATAAGGAGATTTTTTAGAGAATTCTTTAAGACAGTCTCGCCGTTTTTATGAATGAATATTTATTGAACAATGATATTTATAAGTAAAATTCAAATGGATAACATTAAAAGTATTCAAAATTTGTTGATGTGAATTTAAAATTAATTTATATAACCTGTCAGCTGTGATATTTGTCCAATTAAAACGTGTGAACTCAACAATTTAAAATTTGATGAATACTGTATATTTTTATTTTTATAGGTTGTCTATCATCGAAATAATAATGTCACCAAGATAAAACAACTCCTTTAGCCAGAAATAGCGGTACTTGTAATGCACGTCACGTAAACGTCAAAATATTGTTCAACGGCACTGTCCCCGAGATGTCAACGCTGACGTCACACCGTCGCGACGCCGGCGTCGGCCGCGATGAATAATTCAGCGTTCGCGAAACGCATTGTTGTTGAAATGTCGACAGCGAAGTGCGGCTTAGGCGCGACCGCCGCTTGTTTGGACCCACTGCTCTATGCATTATTTATGGTCGGTCAGTGCTCGATATGAAACGATAATCATAGCAATTAGTGCACTCAAATTGATAAATTTCTGACGTACTATTGATTTTAGAGCCGGTAGAAATTTGATAAACGAACGGATTTAAGTGACGTAAGATTTACTACCCAGACTAGATGTAAAGTTTTTTTTTAATTCAAAGATTTCGAGATTAATATGTTGAAAAATTGACTTAAATAGAAAAATAACAAACTATTTACTAAGATAAATCTACATATCATGTACATCTATGTTTCATTTTCGAAACATACGCAGTTAAATGATTTTTTCATTAGTATCCGTCTTCACAATCATTACTAGTTATTATTATTACGACAGTAAACGGAAAATGAGTAGCCAATATTTATGACACATTTTAAGTATCAATCGACATAAATATATTTCTGGCTGTTACGTATACTTTTCTTCTCAATTTCTCCTATATAACTAGACCGATATTGTACATTGTATACACTTTTATTATATAAAATAATGAAATACTGATTAACATATTTTGTGAGCACCGTACTGCGTTATATATTAAAAGTGTAAGAAACTTTTATATTGCAGAAGATTGAAGAATAGTTCAAGCAATTTCCTATAAAGTCGAATTTCGTAGATGGATACTTTGCCTTAAGTTGGCGTCAATTTAGTTTGACTATCATTTCGACTGTGACTCCAGCGCTTTAAAAGGCGATGCGACGACAACTAATGGAAATAAAATATGTTAACTTCTAAATTTCATTTGATATATTGTATATTCCAGTAAACTATATCGATTCCATAGTTTTATAAAACGAGATATGAGATAAAAAATGGACTGTATGGATTTACACAAAGTGGAGATTTCAATTTGTAAAAAGTACAGGTTATCTTCCATTATACAGATGATTTGACATGGAAATAAAGAATTTAGTATCATTCGTGAAGAAATTATAATTTTATGACATGACCACAATAAACGACATAATCGATGATTGTTTTCTTTCACTAAAAACATGATAATGAATAAGATGTTGTCACTTTTTTACTTCCAATGAATCCAATCATTAGTCAGCCATTTCTCGAAAACTATTAATTTCTAGATGTAATCATATTTCTCCGCAGTGTGAAGATATTTTTTGACAGATTAATTTTCACGAGAATTGATTATCAGACAATTGCTCAATTCAATGGATGCCCAGCGCTGCATTTTCAGACTTTGAAACATCTGGTAGATGTGGGAATCCAACCTGCACTCCTCGGATGCGGAATAAGCACACTAACCTCTACGCTAGCGGGAAGATGTTATGTTAGCTTTTATTCGTATGAAGTTTATACTATCATAGATCACAATTTTTCTTTTTTTCTTTTAAACAATACGTCGATCGCAAATTCACTTCGAGCACTGTATATAACGACACGTTGACAGTGAACGGATGAAGCACACTGTGTACCCATATTTAATAACATTCGAGAATACATGTTCATAAAATATTTTATACCTTTGTATGCCTCTGTAAATTGGGTCGTCTTTTTATACATAGACCTTTTCTTCCTTGCAATCCCTTTTCTTAAGACCTAATTCTAACAACGATCTTCGCGCGGTCGTCGGATAAAATTTTGATAACGGTCTCAATGTATAGACAAAATATTTGTTTACATCATTATAGGAAATCAACAGTTCCTTTTGAAAAAAATAATTGAGCAAATAATAATATATTTCTTCTTTTCAAAAAAATAATGACGTCTATATTAATATATTATCCAAGTTATAATGATATTTCTTAGGCACCGAAATATGATATAACACAAAGTATTATGATAACAGATAAAGTATAAAACATATGTCCACTGATAACTTGCTTAGCCCTTATTACACTGAGATGTATATTGAGTGATGAATACTTAGATTTTATCTTAGTCCTCCAAATATGCGGATTCCATTGTCTTTATGTATTTTTCATAAAAAATCCTATAATTTCGATGGTATTATTATGAAATAAAATAATTGATCATTATCATTAGAAACAACTCTTTTATATTAAATCTAGGACTGAAATGTGCGTGCTTGCATTAGATGACGTTGGTATGTGTGTTGGGCAGCGTGAACTTAATGAATTTAACGACGTTATTACGTATCAGAGGAGAAGACATGGAGGATTCTAAGCGATTGCACAAGTGTATGAATATCTTCCATTAAATATCTATTTCTACTGTTATTTTTTTGATTTATCGCATTCATTCAAAATTATTTTACTTTTAATAAGTAATAAAATGATTTTTATTGTTACGTGCCATAATTGACTTAGAAGTTTTTTCATACTTTGAATATAAAACATACACTTTAAATAAGATGCTTGGGCTCTAGTACCGTGTCTTTACACTCTGTAAGGCGAGAATTAAAAATACAAAATATAAGCTGTCAGTATATGCTTGAAAGATATTTAGTCATAATTTTCGAAAGATCAATTACATCTTTAAGTCTACCGATTAATAAATATTAATGTTCAAAACTTGCATTGCATACTTTCACGTCACTCGTAAACATACAACTTGAAGATGCCCAAAGGTTAAGCCAGCGTTAAAAATAATAACCCATTTAAAAAATCACAAAACTTCAATAACTAATCGATTTAAGTCAAGTTTCATCAAAACCGTCAGTTGTTTGTATTAATACGTAATTATTCACTTGTTAATTTGTGTAACAAGTACATATTTATCCACGAGGGCTAATGAATATAAAATATATATGGTAGCAGAAAATTAACGAATACTTTCCATACTATCAATGTCAATAATAAGGGATAAATAGTCCGAAATAAAATATGAAATAGAAAGATATGAGATAGGAAAATATGAAAACGCGAGGTCGATATTAATGTTTTGAATTTAGTATAAGAATCTATCTCATTTTTTTATTGCACGAAAATTTCGTGTTTTTTTCGTATCATGTAGGTAACATTGTTTGTAGTATTAATAACAAAATAAATAACAATTAATAATATGTTATCATCGTAAATAAAAGGAAAACTCGAGATAATATCCAGGATACCTTCCGCGAAGAATATAGATAGTGTCTTTGTATTCATTGCAAGTATCAAAAGCTAATCTTCGCAAAAGACGCTACAAATAGAAAAGAAAAAATAATAAAAAATACGTAACCTAGAGACAGAACATTCAATTTATTGTGATACATTACGCCGGCTTTAGAACTCTTATAACTCTCAGGAACGCTAAGTAAAGTTTTGGAGAAAAAAAAAGAAAATGCAAGTAATGATGATAAATTACCACTAAAACTCGGAGATCACACTGTCAGACGTACATAATGGCTGTAGATAAGTGATATCCTGCACGACCTGAGAGATAGAGATACAAAAAGGAAAAATAAAACCATAATTCAAGAAGAAGAACTTCGAATTAATCTTAAAAAATCTTCAAATATATCATACGATATCACATAATACATTCTAAGACACTGCTACATATTGAAACAAATTGATATGATATAAATTTTGAGCTTTTTTTGATACTCAGAAACGAAAGCTCATCGATCATTAAGTTTTTTTTCATTGTAACAATACTGCAAATATCATTATTACAGCGCGAGAAACAACGACACTTATATTTTTTTTTAAAACAAACCGGTAAATAAAGGCTAAATAATGTATACATTTGTTTTTCGGTACACATCATTTAGAGTAGTTTTTAAACTTTTTTTGAAACTCCTAAAAACTTTCAAAGATTATATATACATTATTATATTACATAACAATCAAAAAACGTGTAGAAATTTTTGTCCCTCTTTTTATTTGATATACTAGTAAGGGAAGTAACACAATCCCGTTTGAGTTAAGACATCGATATACTTTAAATCAATTCAATTGCGTGCGTTTGATTTTTTATTTATTTGTTTATCGATTATGTTTTTAGCGACTTCAAAGTATTGCAATAAATATTAGTAAAAATGCTTATAATATAATGTTTGATATATAGATGAACATTATATGTACGCATTATTCTTTTTAGCGAAAATCTCAAAGCCACCTGGTAATAATAATATATACAATATATGTACACCGGTAGCGTTGTTGGTAGCGTGCGCGCCTAACGATCCGGGGAATGCGGGTTC
>JAGVSQ010011812.1:0-12011 GCA_022683975.1 Rhyacophila evoluta | reverse complement strand
TGATTAAAACCAGATGTAAGGATGGGTCTGGTGAATGGTGGGCATATTAGGTAAGTTCTTCAAAATATCAGACCGATAATTTTAAGTAATCCAGAGTGGCTAACACACACAATGATGTTTTATTTTAATTAACTGTTAACACACCGGAGATGTTTGCGTTTTTTTTTTTACTGTATTATTGTTTTACACCATCACACCAAAATTATAAATTCATTATTTGCACGAATATTTACTAGTGTATGGATTAGTTAATTTATATATATATTTTTTTTATACATTATATATTAACCAGATATGTTTAAATATTATATTTGCCCATTTTTTTATAAAATGCATATTTTTTGAATAAAATCAGATATTCCTATTTTTTTAACATAGTCATTTTAAAAATAGTAAGTATAATATATTATTTGATATGAATACACATGCCTATTTATAAAAAAATGCCAATCCTAATCGGTTAAGTATATCAATTTATATTTTTGGGTATTTCTAGATTTAATCAAACAAAATTTTGTGAACGTTTCCATAACCTCAAATTTATAATGATTAAAATGTGTCATCAAAAAGTGCGAGGTTACTAAAAACGTAAAGAATGGTTAAAAACATTGGCTATTGAGAGTGATCAGTAAAAAAAAATTATATATCAGAGCTACTTAGGATGTCCAAGCAGGCCCAGTTCGATAAATCAACGAATGGCGTCCGACCAGTTGGTCTTGATGAAGAGCCGGCTCCAGTTATATTCTTGTATTGCAGAGCGTGCAGTGGGAGAGGGCGGTGAGAGCGGCGCGGGCAGGTGCGACTAGGTCCTGCTACCAAGCACCAAGAGGTCCACCACTCCTCCTGGTCAAGTAAGACCACACGAAGCGACCGCTACAGTACATGGACAGCAGTTTTGGGTCTTACTGTACAATGATTGGCTTGCATTGCGCGGAACGCGTGGAACACTTTTTCAACGTTTAAAATATGAAATTAATTTATACTATCTAATGTGTAAAAGAAAGGGAATATAAATCGAACAATATAAATCACTTGAGACAAAAAATTGGGAGAAAGTATTTTTTTATTTTTAATTCATAAATTGAAAAAATATAGTATTTTCATAAATAGGTTTCGATTCTTCTTTCTGAAAACAACAATATATTAAGATATATTTGAATTATACTTTTATACATATCCACTTAAGAAGTTATTATGCAAATTGATCTACATTATATCAATATTGTATCACAAACAAAACTATAACAAATATATAAACTCATAGATATTGTCATTTTGAACATGAAAAATTTAAAGTAACAACAAACCATCGATTCTTTTTATTTTTTATTTTCTGTGTAGATAGATTATCAATAATAAAGTAAAACACTAGGACTGCATTTCTTAAACAAATTTTATTAACTAGGGAGATTTCGATTGTTAAAGTGTTCCACGTACGAAAAAAAAATTATTTCACTACACAAAATCGTTCGAAACAAAAACAAAAAACAAGGATGCACTTGATTATAAGGACGGAAAATAGTTGGCCTCTTTTTCCAACCCCTTCAATCCAGTGGTGGCTCGTGGGCCGTTTGTAAGTCAACTCATTTGTTTCGCTGTGTGTTCAATTGCTGTGGCTGAATAAATCAATGTCGTTTTAACCCTCGCCATTAACGGCACCACTGTGCTAACTCTCATTCGATTCCGTGCTGGGTCCATAAAACACCGAAAAGAGTGGATTCAACATCAAGTATCTATGTCGAGATCGACTGCTATAAATTCTTTTTTCCCTAAATCAAAGTATATACTCTCTCGAAAATTAAATTATAAAATATAACTAATTTAGTTTATTAGTTTAAATTCTAGTATACAACAACTGAATAACTGACGATCTCTTATCATTCTATAATCAAACTACTTTTTTAATTGTTAATACTACAATTATCAAGCCATTACCGAAAATCCCATTATATTCAATTTTTATCTCACTTAGTAAAGACGAAATAATGAGTACAAATAAGCTTAAAATACAGTCCTTATGATGCTGTAATAATCGAAACAGTTACAGTCATATATTTGAATTGGTAGAACTATACTACATAAAATATTCAGTAGTAATGTTTTTTCATTATTATAAATAATATATTTTTAACAATTTCATATATTGCCTCTTTTTCTGCAGTATTAAATGAATCTTGGCTACTGAGGTCGCTGGTTTAATTCTCGTAGGTTATACATGTTTCCTTAATTATTTAAATTAAATGAAATTAATTCATAGACAATAAGCAAGTGGCTAACAGCAAATATTTCTGAATAATAATCTATCAAGATAAAACTTTTTATGTTAATAATGATTTTAAAATATATAAATTCATTGGTGTTTGATGTTGATTTATTATTTTATTAATGTGTTTTTTTACTGTCCTGGGTAAAACATTTAATTTTTTTCTATATAAATATATATGTAGTTTTTGGGAATAGAGAGATTAGTGTTTCTATTATTTCAATAGTCTATGAACTCGGTATCACAGTATACCATCACAAGCAATATATTATACATATAATTTTCTCATTGTATTTTCGTATATGTATCCGAATGGTATTTGTTTCATTATGAATAATCTGTGATGTTTGACTGGTTTTGAAGATGGTTGGAAGGGTAAGGTAACCAGTACAGTAAGACCTAAAACTATGTTAGCATGTGCCGTAGCCTACTGTCTCCGATGTCGTTCGTGATATAGGATGTTGTTCGTGGTGTAGTGATAACGATTTTTTTCAATATCAATATTGTTTTTCATTTTTATTTACATTAATAACTATTGATTTTAATATTTTCCTATTGTGTCACCAGCTAAAGCTCGATCGTACTGTCGTTGTTTGTTTTACATTATTCCTTTGTTTTTTCTTTTCACTAGACATTTGTGCTTCATTATTTGAAAATCTCACACGTTCTTAAGAATTACTTATGGCGATTTGTTTTTAACATTTTTCTTACTTTTATGTTACTTAAGATTCTTTTAGATAATAGATTTGATGGAGTGAAATAGTGTTTATTTTCTGTTGTTATTTATTTTTTATTTAGTAGGTGTTGTCACACGTTGCCATGGCTGTTTCATCGTGTAAATCAAACCCACCCGTCGGATGGGACTATGATGCACCCTCCCTGCAAACATGGCTTACTCAATATACATATTATTACAATTACTACTTCTACCCTGAAATATGTGTCTTCATAAGATTATTAATCAGTTTGCTGGATGTCTTATTCTCTCAAACGCACCGTGTTTGATTAATGTTTACGCAAACATTGTTGACCTGCACTTTCATTAAATGCATTTATCAAATAACTTGTATAAAATTAGTTTTTACTCTTTTATTACTTTGAAATTGTATCTAAACCACACTTTTTTATTTACTCACATTAAAATATATTTAATTCATCAGCAACATACAATTATTTCCTTTTATTATCAATAATTTAAACAAATTACATCTAGAAAAATTTAAAAAAAACGGATAATTTTAATCAATACATATATACCATTACACTAGTTTTCAAAATCTTATAACTATATTTCAATATTCATTTTTTTGTGTACAATCTGTAGATAAAAATTAGTATTAGATTAGCTTAACATGATAACTTTATTAATACATCTGGATTCCAAATCCTCGCCAATAAAATAAACATACATACTATAAACATAAACCACTGTTTAACTATGGACTACGTTTTCTACATACGTATCTACTTAAAATCTTTTTTAAATTGTAGTTCTTGTAAAGTACACGGACTCAAAAGTAATAAGCATAACTTTTCTGCATCTTACCAATTCATACAACTTTCATTGCGAGAAAGCTTTTGAATCACAGTAAGTAAGTGACTATACTTAATTCAGTTTTTGAAACATTGAGATATAAGTATGCAAATTAAATTCAAACAAAAACTTGTACACATACGTAGTCCAAGATGTCTGAATTTTCAATGGAATAATAATTTTAATAATACTTCAACTCCATCTGCGCGGACAGTAATGACTCTCCTTTGTAAATATTAAAGATTATTAAAGAACAAACAATAAAGTTTTGACGGCAAGAAGTGAGTTGGAAACAAAAACGCTCCCAGCAAACCCCCCGCCCTTCGTTTAATAAAATTTTCCACCCCCGTCTTGCAGCCTTCGGTGCTCCAGTGGCTCCACTTTGAGATTGGATGAAGAAGTTTCGCCAGCATTTACCAAATTACTTGGGTCCATTATTTTACCGCCAGGTTTCATTTGTAATCACTTTGCGAGGACGAGATTGCCGGCAACCCCACTTTCATCCCTCGCCAACTTTTGTCCACTCCGAATGGCTATTTTGTTTGAAAGGATACTTTCGCTTTGATAAGGGCTTTTTCAAATTGGTTAAAGCACTTAGATTGTATTATTTAATCTCACTTTAACGCAAAGACAAAAATACTTGTCAAATGTATTCTTTATTTATTTGTATAAACCTTCAAACGTCTGGCAGAAATCACACTGTTAAATGACCGAACATATATCAAAATCTTTGATTTAATTTGATATAAGGACTAGATTAATTACCTATAAAACTTACATTAATTCGAAGACGAGTACAAATAATTACTTCTGATTTCTGATGGAAGCAATATTCCGAAAATAATATACATATAGCATAATGTTGTACGTGCATTTATTCTGAATATACATAAAATTGAGGTGTATATTATTTATGGCTAAGATAGTTAGTAAGTCCTATTAAACTATTTATTATAGTCTGGGCATATGAAAGCTATAAATACACATGTAAATTTCATCACGATTGTGCAGAATAAAGTAGAAAATGATTTGAATAATAAATGGTATTTTAAGCCATTGATTTTTTTATAGTTGAACAGTTTTATCTTAATGATAAAAAATGGCAAAAATCATAGACATTGCCGGCAAGCGGTAGAGCAAAAACATCTTGCGAAGACACGCCGATACCGCGCCGGCATAATAATAAGTATGGCAGCTCACATTTAAATGCCGTTCCCGCTCAGTCATATTTCCCCCGCCGTGGGAATCCATTATTCATAGTTATCTATTCGAAGTTTCTCCTTCAAAGTTATGAATTTATAATTGCTAAACTCTGTTCGTTCATCCATCTCGTGCGAGCGGCTGAGGGCGGCATGGCGACGTCGAACGACGGGAGCGACAGCTTCTAACTAAACCTACGGAAAGCTAGTTCAAGATGGAGGATACAATAATTATTATTTGCAGCAGCTGAAAATTAGTAGTAATAAGGCTTTTGCTGTACAATTGCAAAGTTAACGTACATGAAATATGGGTGCTGACGAATAAGAATAACGCATACACATAATGCAAACGTAGCATTTGTTTTATTTAGTCCATAACTTCTTCCCAATTACAACCACCGTATATTGGAAATCAACAACTTCCTATAATTTCCGTTCTTATTTCAAAATAACTAGATTTGTATTTTCAATTACCAACAATTATTCATTAACCAAATATATACGTATTACAACCGTTATTACCAACATAGAACAGAGATCTTTATTTATATTTTAAACGAATTATCGGAGAAATAAAAGATGTCTTTAAACTTCGTTCCTCTTATATCAAACAAATATCAAAACGATTAGCATATAATAATTAAAATTTCAATTTCCTAAATTATTGGTTCATTATATATTATTTAACTGGTATTTTTCAATACATATATTATAAATCAGTTATCCTTCATATAATCGTAACGTCAGAGTTTAGTACCAAATTTTCACCGCAGCTAAAGTATTTTTCTTATCTAATGTACGCATAACTCTAACAAATTATACTGAACAAACATTCTTCAAGAAGTTTTATGCCCGTAACATAAAATTTTACGTATATATTTTGTTATACGTGGAAAATGAGATATTATTATCGATAATGGTATTAAAATATACGCATTAATATAACTTTCAAAGTTAAATAAAATGAAGTGTTAATATTTTTACAATTTTAAATATTCAAACATCTATATAGCGTTATCAATCTTTCCTTCTAAAGCAAACACTGCATTTCAAACATCTCCTTGCTCTCTTGCGCGGAGACTATTCGAAAACACAAAAGTCCTCAGGCAAAAGACAATTAACAACATCCAGGTTATCTTTGGTAACATAGAACTTTCTCGGTCATGTTACAAAAAATAATTCATTAGTCTCAGATATTAAAAGACGATAAGAATATATACACTCATAAAATGATAATAACGCGTAGCTCATAAACACAACTTAATATTAAATATATTTTTTTAACAAATTTAAACACGCTGTATTTATTTTATCATAGTATTACCACATTCAAAAAAGATTTTAAGATTTTTATTACGTATTAACACACGGACAATAACATTACTTCATAAAATAAAAACTTTTTTCTACATAATTAATTGCATAATGAATCTATTCAAACTACTTTAATAATTAATTTATTAATTATCACTTGACTTGGTTTTTGAATGTTTTTTTTAATAGTTATATTGAATAAGTTATATAAAATTTTCTTGCGTTAATATTTTACAGTCGTGGTCTTTAACTATTTAAAGCGACAAGATTTACGTTTTATTTGATAAGTAGACAAGTGTCCATGTGTTTGCTTAAATCAGTTTTATTTCGTTGGCTTAAATTTAAATATTTAGCCTTAATTTGCGTAGTATACCGCATCTAAAATCCTGCTATGATAATAAGGCTTTGAATTCATGTGGGCAAAGGGGAGTGTTACCTTACCCGTGCCGTTCGGTATCCTCGTTGTCAATATTGGCCTTAAGATAGTTATCGCGCGCCACATGAGCTATGGACGTTCTTCCCTAGGGCCTCCCAATTACATGGTAATGAAGACACGAGTAAACAAGGATCAATATTTAAATTATAGTTGGTAAATAAATCCCACTTCCGGGTAAAGAGCTTACATTTGACGCCCCACGATATTAACTCGAGGCGTTAGAGCGTTTACCTTCGTATTATTATTATGTATAATATATTTATATCTTATTCATACTTAGCATTTTGTGCCTATTCAAAGCTTTCTCGATTCTCATAAGAGAAAATTATTTATATTAAACATGAAAATTTTAATCAGTTTTTGACAAAAATTATAAATTTTATTTCACATGCATTAACATAGATAAAGCATATTTATTTTATTAGATTTGTAGATTTTTTTATGTTTGTATAACTCTAAACTTTTTTTACAAAACTCTAAAAAATTGTAGATATTTTCTTATTTTTTAAAATAGTTTACTAGAAAAAAATACACTGCGTTCGCGTAGTGATTAATCTAGACAAGTATTACAAACTAAAAAGTTTCACCATACTAAATTCCTGTTTTAAAATAAAAAAATTAATGGTGTCATAAATGAAATAATAATTATTCAAAAAACTAAATTGCTTTTATGATTTCAATATTTGTATACATTTCGAAAGACAAATTAGAAAAAATAACAATTTGAAGTATATTTTTTATATTACGGGATTGCAATACAAGGATTTTTTATTAATATTGTCGAGATTATGAAAGTTTTAAAAAATTCAAAATTTTACAGGTGAACGATATTTCAACGTGCTATGAAATAAATTGTCTCATTGTGCATGCTAAATATTATACTAAAGTAGGTAGGGTTCGTTGTATCGCCAAGTTACATGTTAAGTTTTTTATTTAGTTTATTAACACGAATCATCTCACAATCAATCACTCAATTGGCCCAATGAATATAAACAATATTAAATCCATTCATTATTTATTACGTAAGAGCACTTTTCATTTTATATGTTTTGTAGGTACTGCAGCATACGAACCAAATTCATCAACATCTCATCAGTTCACAGAAACACGTGTATGATAATTAAACAGAACGATTTATTTCGCAGCGCTTGAATGATTATTGTGTGTACGTAACCTTGTTTGGATGTTCACTGGTGTTGAATGTAGTCTTTGCATTTTTTTAATAAGTTTTTTTGTGTCTCTTCCCATGTGCTGCTTTCTTTGGATGGATCAATGAGAAGACAGAAAACTGTTCGTTGGCATGCTCAGCAAGCAACAAACTGAAGAAGATGTTCGCCAACTTTTCGCACCTTTCGGGACAATAGAAGAGTGTACAATTCTTCGAGGACCGGACGGTACAAGCAAAGGTATGTTTCTATCACGTTTCCTTTGTTATCTTTGAGTCTCTAACTTAACACTGATGTACAGGATATCTTACGTGACAAATTATTTAATATAATTAAATATATTTAAAAACATTAATTTTTTTAAAAACTTACATTACGAGGAAATTGTACAATTATAGAATATTCACTTCTTTGCTTAAGTGCGAGAAAGTTTATAATCAACAGTTACATTTTCAACATACTAACCTTCTTATTTATTATTCCCAACATTTAAAAATGCTAGACGCAAATGTATGATTATTAGCATTTAATGTGAACGACGATATATCATCGCTTAGTATTTCAATATTTAACTCTTACAGTAAAAGCTTATCAGAAGTCTCAAATCTATCATTATTAAAATAATAACAAAGTTTTTAAGATTTCCAATTATAAAAACAAGTCAACTGGATTGTAATACATTATTGAGGTATTTGTACATTCAACATATCTGGGATTTAGATAAATTATTGTCGCCTACGGCACTGAACTAGGAGATGTAGGTTACATTTGTTTAACGGTACAGAAATCATCATATTTAGCTTACGAAAGATACTAAATTAACTTAAAATCAATAATCCACCGTGAGTTAGTTTATGATTTCAATAACTAACATATCATAGACATCTCAACTTAATTTAAATTTGAGATCTTTTATCAGAGTGTTTTTGCGTTTTTAACGACAAAGTATTACTGTTATCAGCAAACTTTGCGCTGATTTTATCTATTGAGACAATTATTTTGTCTGAGTTTGTTATAAAATTTATTTGCGTTTCAAATTTAATGCATCCATAATAATATTAACTGTCAATAAACTATCAAAATAATTTTATTTTTATCTTGAAATGTTTGATAGCCAGATAAATATCATGCACTTAGAAATTCGAATGACTAAGTCACTAAGATATTCATTTAAAGCATTTTGTTGAAATCGTGAAATGTTTTTAACGCTAGGCAAGCCGAATGAACTATCTGCAGGTTCGGTTTCATTACAGCCCACCTAGTCTCCGTTTAAAACATAAAATTTCATCGCACTCGTGCAAAATTAAGTGCTCTTTAAGTGATATCACAGTGCCATCTCTGAATTTATTATTCACCGAAAACTACCCCTGCGGTTTTGTCTGTGGCAAAACAAAACGAAAAAAGAAATCCACCCTGTGAGCATAGCGAAAACTATTTTGCGGGATAGTTAGAGAACTATTTAACTAAGACAAAAATTATCTGAACATGACTCCTTTTGTTCAATTCATTGGCTTCTTTTAAAACTCGTTTCAGATAAAACTTTTCATAATTTCAAACGTTTATCCTTAACCAATAAACGTTAAATGCAAGAAATTTAATTTCATTTATATAACAATTTCCTTTTTTCTGACATAAATCTGGATCACAAAAAATATTAAACTTGTGTAACTTTGTAACAATCTTTTGTCAACGTACGAAACTTTTCACGTTCACTAACAAAAATTAAATACAATACCAAAATTTATGATTTTTCTATCTTTTAGTGAATGATTATATTATAATTATTTATTTATACAATGATGCACGACGATAACCAATTAATTTGTATGATTTTTTTACATTACAGATGGTCATAAAAATTCTGTTAATACGTTATGTGCCTTATTTTGAATAAAACTATAATTTCATCTTCCATTTTCTTTACTCCAAATAACAAAGATTAATTACCAGGTGTGTCTATTGTATAGATCCTATACTAAAATCTTGAAAATATGATGCACTAATTTTTATACCAAAAGTTATATTTATACCAAAGATTAAAGAAAATTGTAGAATTCCATCAAAAATCTAAAACAATATTTGTGTTAATATGAGTTTCAAGTTGAGCGAAAAAATAACGTGCCTTTCATTTGCATTTACATAATAAATTCACAAGTTTGTTATAATTTTATAAAGAAGCAAAAATAATACGCAACTCGTATTCGTTGTCTTTGATGCTAAAATCACAAGCATGATTTTGAAAATTATAGCTTTCAAAATATGTATATTCTAAATAATAAAACCTTTTCAGCTTGATGCGACTAGACTGCCAAAATGCAAAACTCTGAAGGGATTTGAGCTTTTATTACCATTTTATTACGGTTGCAATAGTGGCGTAAGTCGTGCAGGTGTGGGTAATTTGTGCGCTCCATGTAAATAACTCGTTAATGCAACTAGCTTTTGCGCTACAGTGAACAAACACGTTGCGCAAAATGATCGCGCATTATCCGCGAAATGGAAAATATCAAAACAAACGTGATAATGCACCACAAAGCACAACACAATAAGCCGACATACATTTTTAATTGATTTCATATAGACAGTGTAATAAAGCTTACGTCGTTATAATCTCAATTATGCAAAGAACACAAATATACGGTTGAACGAACAAGGTTGTAAACCTAATAAAAAATACATGCGTTTTAAATAATAGAACTTTAAACCAGCTATCCACCATGAAAATAACCCAAAAATTCTTTCATCGTAATTATCATTTGTGACGACAGTGTTTTGGTTAGTTTTACACTTTTAACTTATATTATAGCAATAAAAATTGGTAAAGGAATATAATTTTGTTCACATTCGATTTAATGATCTGAAATATTAAAAATAATATAATATTTCTTATCTCATCTCCCAAAGAAACATATAAAATTTAAACGAATATAATACAATAAAATAACTTTTGAGTGATAGAAGTATATTTAAAATTTTACTTTTTTCTGGAAACCTCTTTAGAAATATGTTTATCTTGTTGAATTTATGTGTAATTAATTGTCTAATTATGTTGTATTTTCTTGTTTTGATATAAAGTATGTGATATTTTAATCACAAATGGCTTCATTGTTAAATATATTTTCTCATCGTATACTGAAACATTGCCAGATACATTTTAAAGATCTCGGTGGGTAAGCTCCGCAAATAATAGTTCCTACATAATGTCACAAATTATATTCGTAGTAATAACAATATCATGCGTTCTCATAATTATTACTACATCAATAGTCTTGGTGGATGAAATGAATGTCTGAAACTTTTATAAATTTACAATTTTATTTGTGACTTAATTATAATGAGAAAAGAGTAAATAATATACAGTATTAATTGAATAACGACATCCAAAATCAAATATTTTTTCTAACAGTGTATTTTTAATACTCGTACATAAAATCATTATATCATTTTCAAATTGTTTCTGACGATTTCGAAACGTGCACGTTTCTTTTATGCCACACAGAATGATGACAAAAATTACGTAGTTAATTTGAGAAAGCGATCGGTTCAGGAAATCAAGTCCGGAAAAGGATCATAAAAGTAAAGACCTGCGATATTTCTCGCGGTCTGCTCTTTTATGCCACAATGGGCGAAGGCGGCACTGCGACTAATATACTCTCTAACAACCCTCCCATAGGCGTCGTTGAAGAAAAAGTATTTTTTAGGAATATACTATTCATTTTTTCATATTATTGTTAATCATCAATTTTTTTTATCAATTGATATGAAATATTAAAATATAATTCTTCGTTTTAAATATTTTTTCATATGGCTATTCAATTTCCACACCGCTCAATATTTAATTTGTAATATTAAAGTACAATTTATACAATAGCGTGATTTTAAATTGACAAAACTATCTTAAAATATTATCACAAATAAAAACTATCTCGAGATTTCTACTGTGGTACATTCGTCTTTACTTTAATTATTCGTTCCTTTATCTATCATTAATCTTTGTTAGTACGTTCGTATTAACGTATTAATGATAAATGCGTACAAATATCCGATTAGTATAATTAATATTTTTGACTGATGGTGCTTGATGGAAATTGATTTTAAATTC
>JAGVSQ010011811.1:0-12012 GCA_022683975.1 Rhyacophila evoluta | reverse complement strand
ATAATGGAAGATTCAATAGCTGTGCTCGATTGATCTCCAAAATTTCTTGATAGAATGATTGGTTGTTTTATACAAAAAAATACTTGTTCAAAATCGTTTTCTTTACATTTGACATAGTAGAATAAGTTCACTTTGGAAATACCCCCCTCGTTTATGCAATATCCATCAGATTTTGTAGGTTTTTAATATATATTAAATGTCTTTTGTACTTGCGTAACATTTTTAACAAATTAATAATAATTTTGTCGAGACGTATTGTTATAATTTTTGTTTACAGTAGCCTATCTCACATTTTTCTCATGTTGAATCTTTAAATCTACACAGCCTCTCTCATTCAGTCCAAAGATGTCACTCACATAGTTCTTGTAGTATATACATTAATTTTAATCATATCATAAGTATTTACCATGCTTTTGCCACCAAAATATCTTTTGAGAAGAAGCCACTGTAAATCGTTTTAAGTTAGAGACAGGAAAATAAATTCAATAAAAGATAAGTTACCGTGGAAATGCAGTTACTTTGCCTAATTTACAATATGTTTTTATAATTAATATTTTTGACTGATGGTGCTTGATGGAAATTGATTGTAAATAATTTAGAATATGTTTTTAGTTAATTTTTAAATTTTGACAGTTTTTTGTGAGAAAAATTGTATCAAATTATAATAAGTTCAATTTTTTGGATCAAGTATACCATTATTAATGGTTGTTTAATGTATAATTATGAATAAAAGTTCATTTTTCTTTTCACTCTACACCAAAATATTGAAATTTGCAAAAATTACTAAAAAACTGATTTGAAATGGGGATATAAACAATTTGCAGTATTAATTGTTATCAGCATAGAACCATTTGTAATACCATACATAAAATATTGAAATAAGTACTTTGAAAATGAGCTAGGCAAAGACATCCAAGAAAGGCAAAGTAGCCCCATTTCACGGTATTTCAAAATAATGTTAATATATTTATGTAGACACATTAAATATAATAATTAAATTATTTGCTATATGTTTTATTGTTTGTAGTGACTTTCAGAAATTTATTTTGGTATATTTGAGATTGTTTCTATGAATAAAATACAACAAAATATAATATAATTGTACACAAATTTGATGTAACATTTTCATTGTCAATCTAATTAGACTTTACCGTATAAGAATATTATTTATTGAATATATAAATAAAAATTAGCGCGTTTTTGTATATAAGATATGAGCCATTAAATTAAGTATTCAAATAACTTCACTTTTGCAAGAAACAAAATACTCTGGGGCTTAAAAACCCGTTGAATTTTGAGTTATGATGCTTGTCTCTCGGTATATAATGTTGACAGCATCTATTATGATCAACACTTGAATATTTTGGAACATTCAGGAGAATTCTACACCACTGAATTGCAAAAATGTGGTATATTTAACTAATCACATACAATTTTAATATTCAAAAGATGTTTTTTTTACAATATTTATTATTATTTACTTATTTTATACAAGCGCACTCTACCTCGTACTTTACGGGGAGTAAAAGCTAATAGAGAAATATATAGATATTTAACAAACCAATCGATAAAAATTACCAATTACATGTTGTATAATTGAACTACGATTTAAGTGATAAATAGCTAAATAAATTGAAAATACTTTTTTTCATTTGATTCTATTTACATTTTGAAAATTTCTTTCATTTTTCGAACCGCTTACAACTGCAGGTTGAAAGCCGTTTATGTAAGTTTACACAACTTTTAAAGTGCGTAAATATCTTTCTATAACAAAATTAATGATCTTCACTCTTTTTTCTCAGCATAATAAGACCATTATCTACAATACATTCATAACGTTGTAACATAAAAAGGAGATCTTCAATACCGTATGAACGATAATTAATAAATTTCGTTAACCGGATTTCAGTAAGAAACTAAAAACATTGCTCTGATGTAATTATAGTCCCAGCCATGACTATAATATTAAACACACATCAATATGTGCTTTATGGCAAATGTTAGACGAGTCCATTAATATCATTGAAAATTTTTAATTTTTATAGATTTGTACGTCCGGCAGTTCATACTTTTGTATTTAAACCATAATAATTATATTTGTATTAACCAATAATATACATTACAAAATATGCTGCGTGTCTTCTTTCCTTAATGCCGATACGTCTTCTAAAAGACATTAAAGTGTGATATATTTAAAAATATAATAAAATTTTCAAATATTAAAGATGGATTCATTTCAAATGAAGATCTACTTTCGTTATATTTTATAATACTGAAATATTTCATAGTGTTATTAGAATTAACTGCAAAAATAAATTAGTATTCATTTAACATGATCAGTGATGCCCAAATACTAACTCAACTAAACCATCATTGTCGGTACATAATAATGCCACAATCTTCAAAACGCCTGATATAATTAATTGGCCATACATTATATTGTAAGCATCAAAACTAAAAATAGAAAAAAAAGCTAGGTTATGTGTACTTAGTGACATTTCTGTAAAACATCTCGAGCCTTCTTAGGACCGATCAAATATATATGAGAGTTTCAATGTATGATTGGTAAGACGATTACTTATAGAGTAAACTAAGCTCACTGATCCAAAAATGATAGATTTACGGAGACAATGATAGATTAAGCTGAGCTGGTACTATAATGTTTACTTTTTTTAACAATCAAACGTAAATATAAATTACGCTGCTGTGCCTGAGTGCTTTTAGATATATATATATAAATATATATTTTACTATACTAATTTTAGTTCATTTAGAAGATCAATACCACATGTATTTATGTAACATTTATTTGCATATCTACCATTTTGAAAAAAATCGTAAATTTACTATGAACATTGAGAATTATCGAATTATGTATTTTAAAGTAATATGACTCAGATATGTACAGTTCGGTGAAGATATTAAAATGGTGAAAGATTTAAAATATATATAAACTCGCAAATGAATTTGCAAAAAATACAAAATATTATCCCATAATAACATGCAATAATAAAATGCCGGCAAATTGTCAATGTTTCAATTCAAATTACAAAAAAATAGCATTCTGTGAAAATAGCTAAGTCCATTTTGATCGGAAATAACTTTTAAATACCTTAAAAATTAAATTTCGAAGTAGAATAGTTAAGCATTGGTATGTGCAGAAAATATGCACCTCAACTGTGCATTTACACTCCTCCTTCAAATTTTAATTGCTTTTATGTCAGTATCCAGTTTTTGGACTTAGCTGGTTTTTGCAGAATGGTCAAGATATGTAAGTAACCGTTTTACTTAAGCATTTGTCTGTGTTTATCTGTAACTCATTTTTAATGTAAAATGTAATTAATAATATTTAAATAGAGCTCAGTTATTCTATATCATTTATTTCTTATTGTTTTTTAACAATAGCAACATTGGTATATCTGATCAAATGTATCTCGATAATTTTAATTACAGTATTCTTGATACGTTGACAACATTTTCTTATGATTTTAACACCATTCTCATTTTATGCACACACATAATCGTAGCTTGATGCAAAGGATATCTTGCTGCCAACACCACCGATTGGTTTGAATAACCACAAATTGCACTGTGTTTTAAATCTTAAGTGCTTAAGCAAAACTGTGACTCTTTATATTGTTTATTATTTGCAAAATCTTTTTGATCCAATTGAATACAATACATGAAAGTTATGCCATTAATTCATACATTCGTTGTCAAATTTTTATACTGATCAAAAGAAGACACTACAATGATTTAATTTAAAAAAATATATCTAATATATCATTGCTTTAGAATTGGTTTGTCGAATAGATCAACCATCAAATGTTCAGGTGATGAAAAACAAATCTCATTTAAATACATACATGTAAATATATGAAGGTATTTGAGCTATATTTTAAAGCCATATTGACCGTGGAAATGAAAAAAGACGTAACCCAGATAGAACTAATTTCACAAGAGGCAAAAAAACGTTTTTTTAATGATTTTGAGCCAAAGTCAAAACATTACCCTGGCAAAGCCTGAAGTGCATGAAGACTAAAACTGGTGTTTTATTTACTTAATATGATATTAATTAAATAAGTTATTCAAGAAAAATTGATTAGGTAGAAGCCTGTTTTACAGGTCGCAAATGTAACAGGCTATCCTTTTTTCAAACTTAAAGGCTAAATTTAGACACAAATTTGGCATTTTCAACTTACATCCTTTTGATAGAACGTGTATTAAGTTGTATACATTCTGATTATCGAATAAGAGCTATTTCGAAAAATTTAGGGCTATGTCCTTTTTCTTTTCCACAGTCGATATAGTTGCTGTATTATAGGAGAATAGAATAATTACAGTATATAATATTGTATAAACTTTCTTATTGATTAAAAATACATTTTGTTTTTGAAATCAATGGATATTTGATAAACCAATCCTACAGCGATAATATATCAGAAAAAGTATAAAAACCATAATCAGGATACAATATTAAGTTCTTTTTTATTGAATTGTTAATATTGGAAAATAGTTGACAGATCATTATTTTCATTAATATCCAATCCATTCGAGTGGAAAAAGAATTCAAAAAGGTAAATTATTGAATAATGTTCAGCCTCTGCTTTGGATAGAATATTTCATTACATAATTAAACAAAATAAAAATATATATAAGTATACCATTGTAAAATAAATAAATGCATCAATATACACTTTAGTGACAGAGTAAATCATTTGCCTCGAATCTTATTTATTACGATACAATAATCATTATAACAGGATGACACAACAATAATACAGGATAGGTTCTAGGCCAAGTATCAAGACTTTGAGATTAACCTTTTCAAGTAAATTTTAATAAAATATTTAGGCTCTTATAAGATACATCTTATGTACTCAAATTGAAAGATAAATTCTATCAGCCATATGCTACGTCACGATACAACATATTAATTCTCTTCTTCGTGTTCCTGTCATGTCAGACAAATCGATATATCGAAATATATCGATTGTATACATTATGCACTCCCCATAAAAGAAGTTACGAAATAAAAATATTAATCAATATCAACGAAAATAATTATTTTGTATCAAAACTGGAATGTATGTGTGGGAATTATGGATGTATCGGTAGCGTCTATCACTTATATGAATGATTTCATACGTCTCAGAGGGGAAGAGAGAGAGTATTCAAAGCAGTTAGATCAGTTGGTAAAGGATTTCTGCCGAATATGTTGTCACTTTTTTCTTCAAGAATCTTTATCAAGTACCAGCCGTCTTGCTCCCTCCCAGGTCATACCAGCATCCTTAAACTCCTCTGAGTTCATCCTATGGATGTTACCCGCCAGTTATCACCAGTCAGAAGAAAAGACAAATAAAATGACACAGATCCATATACTCTATCTCTAATATAGTTTCCACGGTTAAACTCCTTAATGTGAATGTTAGTTTGTGTTTCTTTTCATGTAAATCTTTATGTACTTTTAATATATTCACGTGTTATATAGGCTTTTTTGAATAAATCTTTCAATTTAATTTTGAAGTATCTTATACAGCACCCAATCTTTCATTATCATTTAATGCCCCTTCAATTTTCAATTCTCTAATTTTATTACAAGCTATCTACGCATACTGGAATGTGTGAAGAAGTATGGTTTCATTTTCAATATAATATACAAGATTTATAATATGTTTAATAATAATGCTCCATGCCAAGTTGTAACAATAATTTCTACACGACTAAATTCACAGGTTTGTAAAAATATTCACAGAAACATTTAGAAAAAGTAATTATAAATATAAGCTTAAATAAGAATCAACTTTTTTATTATATTTCATGTAAAATTGTGGTAAGGGCAAATGACATAGTTTCGATATAACAAATTAAATTATGATCTAAATTGTGATATAAAAAAATCATTTTCTAAAAGAATAAACTAAAATATAAACAAAACTGTCACTCAGGTTTTACCAAGGTTTTCAAACTGTAAATAGGCGTGACAATGTAAAAACTATATAAATTAAAAATAATACTGTTTTAAAAGAAGGGAAATTAATATTTTATATAATGAAATAGTTTTTTGTAGTAAATTATCGAGTTATTTTATATTCAATTCTCTAAAACTGGATATTTCACTTAAAATAGTTATGCACTTAATAAGGGTATGTTATCACCTAACTATTGCCAACATAATGAATGAATTAATGCATATCGGCTTAGGTTTATTTGGGGAATTGTTATATGTT
The DNA here is from genome assembly GCA_022683975.1 of Rhyacophila evoluta. Taxonomy (NCBI): domain Eukaryota; kingdom Metazoa; phylum Arthropoda; class Insecta; order Trichoptera; family Rhyacophilidae; genus Rhyacophila; species Rhyacophila evoluta. The sequence continues at coordinate 5,782 of JAGVSQ010011811.1, read as the reverse complement.
ATTTTCCGTTGTTGTTATATATTGTACATAACACATGGAATGAACCTCGGTCATCTCAAACAGATTTATCTATTTAATTATTGACTCTTAGAAACCTCTCCAAAAACTATTATGCCAAGAGTATCATGTTTGTTCACTTTCTTTCTGATTCATATGGGTTATATGATCGTGTTAATTATGACACAGTATACCTGCATAATAGTTGTGGAAATATGGAGAGTGGAAATCAATATTAATCAAATTGAATTCCAGTGTATAATACAAACAATGTCTTGATGCAAATCTTTTGGATGTGACACATTCTTCCATTTCCTCATCAAACGTTTATTTGTTTATTTAATGGAGACATTTATAAAAACTATTGTTATAAATTAACCTTCTAAATAAGTGTGCTTGAATAGCCACTACTTTAATTTTGTTTCTTAGCATTACATCGCTGTGTAGATAATTGAATGCCGTTAGTGTTAAAAGGAATAAGTAACATTTTTTTTATTTAAAATTATCGAAATCTTTCTATTGTAAAGTATTAAAATAAGCAAGAAGCTAATAGACTGCGAAAAATTCGCTTTTTTAATAAATTGTATGATTACTTCTTAAACTCTATGGCTATTAGACAATTAGGAAAACAAGCTTGGAGATGTTAACATAATTTTATAATGTGTAATTGGAAATCGTTCTTATCTTGTATTAAGTAGAAATAAATTTACATATACAGTGGAAACCCCTTAACATGAAATCGTTTTACGTGAAAAATTGGTTAGTATGAAATAATACTGCGGTTCTAACAACATACATGTAATTCCATATATATGTTTTCTGTTAATATGAAAAGAAAAATCATTTAACATCCTCGAAAAAACAAAATGTATTGGCAGCCAGGTCATCACTCAGATTTTTCTACTCTTTCATTTATTTGACCTTCAATTTCTTCGAACACGAAACAAAAAACCTTATAAAAGATTTGTATTTGAACAATCAAACTTTAGCTAGCCTCGGCAGCTCCACACCCAGATGTTTTTACCCATATTTTCACTAGAACTCCAATTTCTTAGAACACGAAACAAAAACCCCAATATTTTTTTTTGCATTTGAAGGAACAAAATTTACTTACCATTTGCAGCTGCGTAATCATTACCCAGATGCTATTAAATACCCTTTTTTAATTTTCAAACATAATTCTTAAGTACTGCTCATCTTTAGGTAAAATCAGTCCCAATTTATCGAAGGTCAGTCTGTCTTTGAACTGATGTGTGCATTGAAAGTGTTGAATTGTGTTTCTTTGAAAAAAATGCGATTTATTGTTCGTAAAATATTTTTTTTTGTGTGTTTTTATTGAATATGTATGTGTTAATAGTGTACCTAACATGATATATTTGAAAATGTATATAATGTTTACTTATTACAAGTATTAATTTATTTTAGCAGATAATCAAATTAATTCAATTTTACAACATAGGAATGAGTGGTTATTTAGTTGCATCTATTTTCAGTCCCTTAAGTTTCATGTTAAGAGGTTTCCACTGTAGTTATAAACCAATCAAGCTGAATCTATGTATATATGCTACTATGGTAAGAAACAAATTTAAATTTAATTTACAATGACATTTGACCAGTTTACGAATGTGACATCAAGTATGACAGCATATTCTACGAATCAACAAATGTTGTGATCTACAAGCAAATGTCACAATACAACCAACTCACTTGAGATATATAAGCAAAGTTGCAAGCATTAAATAAATTTGTTTCTTAACATTTTATTGTAATTTTGCTAAATGTAGAGTGAAATCAATTTTTAAATTTATATAATAAATAATATAATATGAGATAATTATAAAAACAAATGTAGAAATGAACGATGGGGTACACTTATCATAAATGAGTGGTTAGCTAAGTTTTACTAAGCAAATTTTTAGTCACTCCCCAAAATGGAATGAATTGTAAAAGTGAGCTGGAGGGGTGTCAGCTTATTCACGTAGTTTGTGCCAATCGGCTATCTGCCTGCGAGGAGAATTGCACACCTCATTCCAATGATGAAGAGCGCTTCCCACTGTTTTACTTCCACCCAATTCCAAGCGACCGATCACCTGAAATAATCACATCAAAAATGTTATATTTTTAAGGTTATACAACGAGAATATACTAAGACTTTACTGCTTCAGTCATACCAGTGATAAGAATATATAATCTAGGTTAAAGTGAAGAACAAATGTCTTAATTATTGAACAACCAAAAACTCTTTCTCAGGTCGGCAGCACAAAAAACAATACTATACACTTCCATACTTTGAAATATCAAGAAGTGCAAGGATATCCAACTGAAATTATTTGGTGGGGCAAAAATTTTCGTAAATTATTTGGTAAAAGTCGCAATTGTTAGCGTAAAATTAACGTGCGATGAATCAAAATTATATATTTTTTTATACCATGCTTGCTCTCAAAGTGGAGTATATGGATCTACACAGTGTGAAGATGTCTACTCTAAAAGTAGAATACTCACTAATGTGAAGACGTCTTGACAGATTATTTTTCATGATAATTGTTTGCCAGACAATTGCTCAACCCAATGAGCATTCACCAGACCTGCATTTTTAGATTAAAATCTGACAGATGGGGAATCAAACCCACATTCCCCGAATTGGTAGGCATGCACGCTACCAACTATGCTACCTGGGAGAAACTTTTTTTTTATAATTATAATGCAATAAATTATGTATTACAATTATAACAGGCTATAATGCAGTGAATTTATATTATGAAATTGAAGTGTCTAAGTATGTGACTGATTAAGATTTGACCAATCAACTGCTACGTAGGACGTCCAAATTACCAGTACATATAATAAAAATATCAAGTAACAAATTCAATTTAATAAGTAGTTTAAAAAATACATATTTAAGCTTTATGAAGTAATAAAATATTTCGAATTTAAGTTGTTTATTTTCAATAGAAAAGTCATATTTTTATAGAGTTATAAACTTATAAAATATTTGAAAGTGTGACCCATCAAAGTCTTGCAATTGGCCCACCAAATGATTTCAGTTGGACACCCCTGCGATACTTCAAACATCAAAGTATGTAAGTGCATTAGTGTACGTGTATTTTGTGCTACCAACTTAAGAAAGATTTTTTAAGAATTTTTGACAGTTCAATAATTAAGACGTCTAATCTTCACTTTAACCATAATCCAGCCCAATCAGTGTTCTAAGATAAAAACATCTTCTGTTTGAACGTGGGGAACTTATTTTTGAAACTTTAATTCAGAGGCATTTATTATCAGTCAGTAAATTATTTAGTATCTGCGAGATAGAATCGTTACACAATCTGACAGTCTTTGTAATGTAAATCCAAAAATTACCTCATTTTTAGTGACTCGGTCCCAGTCTAGAAGAAGGAATTCGAGAGAAACCGAATCAAGCCCCTCTCCACCGGCAGGAATGTCGAAGACAAAACTCTCATTGAAGACCGGATTGAGTGTCCTCTTCTTGACATGAGTTTTCTTCTTTGCAATTCGCTGTCCATTGTATAACAGATACATCTTCACATAGCTGAAATTATAAAATATTTTTTTTACTTTATAATCTTGTAATCGGTATCATTATCAATATAACATAGATTGGAAGATATTTAAGTCTGAAAAATCATTGTTTCTACAAAAACCAAATGTTACCAAGATTTTCTGGAAAGAATGTCAAAATCCTTGACAGCATTCTCAACAACTTCATAGATAATACTGTCTTCTAATCAATATCAATCATGCAATATGTATGATTGATTGACAGTATATGGGCTTAGGAAAAGTTTTTGCAGAGAAGCTGGCCAAGTTGGAATTCCACCAGTACGCATCACTATATGAAAGCTCTTCACGCCATATCCTCACCATTCAGATTTTTAAAGTTCACCGATCTACTGAACTAACACTACTACTGTCTAGAAATGTTTTCTCAACTTAAGGCAGAATATAACTGAAAATATTATAATAAATAACACAATGAAGCCAGAGTTTTAAATTTTGCAAATTCAATATTTTTTTATGTAAAATAATTGTAATACCGGTGTACTGCAAGAATAAAAAGTTTCAGACTTATGCATGGTCTAATTGATAACTCTGCCGCTCTGGCTAATATTGGTCTATACGTGCCTGATAACCACATGAGAAATCGAGAACATTAGTTGTTTTTCATTTTTAAATGTAGGACCGACCATCCTGCCAGTAGTCATGCCAATGCGGAGAGCAATGGCGAAGTTTAACAAAATTGCCTCAGATATTGATATCTTCCACCTATGTGAGAGTGAGTTTAGATGTATGCTATTATATACGTTATTAGAATAGGATCTGTCTAACTTACTTGGTAGACACTCTCTCCTTCCTTCTGTATTTTTTTTTAAATTCTTGCTTATATTTTTAAAATATTGCCTTGATTTTTTATGTGTTCTTTTTTAATATGTATTTAATATTTTTGTTAAAATCATATTTATGCCGTGTTGTAAATGTATAAAACTTATAATGATACAACATGTGTAAAATAAATAAATAAGTGTTTGTGCATAAAAATTATCTTTTATAAAAAATATTCTTACGGATCTGCAAGTCCAGTGACATCCATTTTGGGGAGATTTCTGGCCTTCAACAAAACAACGGTGAGTCTATTCGCTGCAGGTTGCCAACACAAGGAGAGCAACAGTTCTCCTCTTCCTTGAGATCGAATCTGAACACATTTAAAAATTATTAAGTATATTTTATCATACTAATAAACATTGGCACAGCTGTTAACTTGTGAAGACCAGTCAATATGTTAATAATAATATTTACGATAGATGGCAGTAATTTACATTAACCCTTTCATTATTGAGATAATTTTTTATGCACACGTTTTAAATACTAAAATCTTTCAATTCAACTAATGTCATAAAATTGATCCAATTGGATATGCTGATTTGTAAAAAAATCTCTTCTATTTCCAGAAAACGAACAAAATAAACTGAAAATTTATTCCAAATTGGTAAGAATTTGAATCACATGACCACATGTGGCCGCTCCTATTTCCGAATGAAAGAAGCACTTAACGTCAAATTTGAATGCGAAGGACTAATTTATGTTACATTTTACGTGTTTCTGTGAACAGAAATATAAATATTCTTTCATTTCTAATAGATAAAATATATATATATAAGATAAAATATATTGACAAATAGTAAAGCTTTATATTCCTTAATTCCAAAAATCACACCTTTATAGAATATCCTTGTTGTGTTGGATTAGAAGTTTTGAGAGTATTTTAATTTTGTTGGATTTACCTTTAGACTGCGAGGCTGTATTTCTCGACATAATGGCAAAGCCTGAGCACCAGCTCTGGAGAGGTCGACAGTTCCTAGAGCACAGAATACTTCACCAATGATATCATCCCGTGAATACCTGAACAACAAAATAAAAACATCAATATCAAATACATGTTTATAAATAATATGTTATAATATAAAATCATGTCAAATAGTGACATCTATGTATTAAATATCTATACAGATGTTTATTAATATTTGATAAATGGACTTTTGATCTTAAATATATTTTTCTTTGTAGTATGTATAGTGTAATTAAAATAAATTATATGGACATTATACGATAAAGATGGCAAATAAGTGGCACTTGAGATTTTTGATGGCATTATAAAGAATCCTATTTAATATTTTTTTTAATTCTAAATTATTTAAAACTGGCAAACTTCCTTATGTGACATCACTGTTAGCGACCCGGGTTTCGCCTTTCGGCATCTTCAGACTAC
>JAGVSQ010011810.1:0-12012 GCA_022683975.1 Rhyacophila evoluta | reverse complement strand
ATCAATTTCCATCAAGCACCATCAGTCGAAAATATTAATTATTTAAATGTATTTGATGACTTCAAGCTTTTAATTTCATAATTTATTCTAAGCTTTATTTAATTGTGACCACTATTGATGGAGCATTGATATGTATCATATTCCATCATAGGAGAATGTTATTATAACATTAATTAACAAAAAATTTCCAACTATACATCAAAGTACTAACTGTAAAAACATTATGTATATTTCACAAAGGCCACAGGACACAATCTCTTGTATAATATTCTCAATCTTCAACGTTACCAAGCTGAAACCCGATAAATGGCAGGTCACCCTTTTCTCTTTTAAAATTATTCTTTAGACATTTCTATAATTTTAGAGTGGATTGAGTTTCATTACTCATTGTGAAATTAAACAATAGGAAATTAAAATGCAAACTTGCCTTGCTCTTGAAATATCTCCGTGAGAAAGTTGGGATCAAGCGCATGCGATATGAGAGTCTGAATGTATACTTCAAAGTTATCTTGATAAACTATAGTGTCCTGCATCCGCTTCTCCATGAACTCATGGTCGTCCATGAGCACTTCATTTCTCATCAACTCCACAATCGTCTCCAAGTGTGTCTGCGCTCTCACTCTCACTGTCACTTGGGTGTATAATTTTTTGTTTTCAGGATTCCACGCTGCATACTAAAATGAGGCATGACGAATCTCATTTTCGAACGTAATTGCATATATTATTTGCTAGTAAATCAATACTTTTGAGAGCAAAATTATCATATCTCTTCTCCTTCAATTACACAATGCAAATTTTAATAAAAATATTGATTATTTTTTTAATGGAAAAAAAGCACCCAATATTGGGTTGATGTGTGTGATGGCACTTCTACTAATTTTCAATTATTTTCAATTTTCAAATGCAATGTATAAATAATTATAGTAAATCATGACTGAGTATATTCAGTAAACCATTCAATTAAGTTAGTAATGTTTATGTCATTTGTAGCCAAAATAGTTAATACATATACAACACAAATAATATATTTATGTATTTAATACAATATGAAGCTAAGTCTTTTCTGTTTATAAAGATCAGTTTGGAAAAAAATTTGATAATGTGATAAAGTATCTTCAATCAAATAATTTATGAAAGATAGAAGTGTGAAATACAATTCTCATATGCGAATGAATTGTTGATAAAGATGAGCTCACCGTGGATATATTCCGATATAATACTTTTCCATTCTGATCAAAAGGCTCATATTTTTGCAACAGTGCCTTTCCGTCCACTCTCCAAATAGCAGGCCAAGCTTCCGTCAGCTCCGATTTAATAGCAACAAATTCCCCTGACTGAAATGATAAAAATGACACATCAGCAAAATCGGCGAGTCTCCTAATGATCTATAGAAAATATGAACGAGGCGATACTGAACCTGGTAAGGCATTTCTTCGGCAGGTCGGGCAGGGAGCGTCTGCTGAGAAAGAGGTGACGACTGCTGCAGAGTCCTCTGGAGGCCGATCTTCTTGGCTGCATTTGTTTCTTCCTCCGAGGAATAATCCGCATAATCTATTCCGGCACCGTGAGCGGCAGCTATTTTACATAATCACGGAATGATAAAGAACACAGTATCATCAATTTGGCAATCAGAAACCCAATCATGCCATGAACATGTCACGAGGCGAAAATCACTTACCGCAGCAGTCGGTCCAAATTTTGGGTGATGGAAAATAAAATAATCCAATTTTTAATTATAAATTTTTGTGAATATTACTGATCATTCAAACTCCAATAAGAGTAGCAGTCTTTGAAAAATGAGGAATCGTTCACATAAAACATGGGAAACATCACATTATGAGGGCGGTGGGGAAAGGGATGATAGAAAGTGAAAAGGGTGTAACATAAAATGACGATTGAAAGAGAATTACACTGTCACTCCTTGGCAAAATATTACATATACAAATTCTCGAATGAGTAGAGTTGATATTTAATATTTTTCCAATCACACGATTATCATGGATGATGCAAGTAAGTAGTTTGTCGGGCGTACCAGAGAGGATGTTAGAAGCGGTTTGACTGCGGGCGTGGCTGGCCGCCACCACTGGCCGTACGCCTTTCAATTTCCTGCTCCTGCCGGCCCCGACGCCCAGACTGTTGTCTTCCTTCTGCTAAATTAATACTTGAATAGGTATCAGACCGATTCGATGATAATTCTAGATGATTTTTCACTATCTGTTTGAGGTCTGCGTTAATCGTATTTGAAAAAAATGCCATACTAACCCTTTCGGTGATAAATATTGTACCTGCAAAACTCTTGCTAATTCTTGACAATCAAGTCAAAAGATTAATACGACATCTACTCACATGCAAGAGAATAATTGACACTACAGATAGTATCACGGCTCAATTAACCAAGCAACAGATGAGTGAAAGGAAACAGTCCTTCGCTATTCAATAATAATTATCATTCTATGAAAATACTTACTATTTCTTTTCAATATAAAATATTTTCATTTGAATAACAATATGGGGTCGACGAATTTCATAAGAGCTTGGGAAATAAAAACTTTTTGTTTAAAAATGGATGACAGTGCCGATCAAGATTAAAATTTTTATACAGAATTAAAAAATGAAAATACGAGTATTAGCAATGTAAAACATAAAATATATCACTATTCCTGTAACACTGTATAACACTGATTGTTTACGCGAATTTCATTGAATTATTTGATTCAATTTCACATATTGGAAAATAGATTTTTATTACAATGGTTATTATAACTCAATATTTAAAGCAATTCTTTGAAATATAGGTCCCATAAATAGCCAAGGACTTGGAAAAGATCTCAGAAACTTTGGAAATAAGAGCATTCCAAAAATACGTTAATCTTATAAAAACATAGTTTAATATGCTCAAGACAGCTTTCAATTTCTGAATACCTCCCTCACAAAACCAAAATCTAAAGGTATCAGTCTACAATGCAGTATTCAGTTTGGGCATGAAATGGTTAACCCAGACCTTACAGATAATAAAAATAACATCTAGATATGATATCTATTTATACTACAATACATGCAAAGCAAGCATGAATGGAAAAATAGGTACAAAAAAATTTGAAAGTTGAGTCCAGGCCAAATTAGGAAATTTTTCTAAATCTTAATTTATTTGCAGAAATTGTCTAAAATGTAATAAGAAAATATTGCTTTATTATCGTAATAATCTGCAAATAGCATAATTTGACATGTACACCACCTCTCGGAGAAGAAATAATATCCATAAACGTCGAAAGCAGATATTAATAAGTTAAAATAATCACCGCTTTCTTTATTATTTTAGGTTTATGTAAAAATTTAATTACAGATCAAATTATAGGTAAATTATTATGACACAATTTTGAAAAGAAAACTAATTCAGGGTTGATTAAATATAATATGTATATTACGAAAAAACTTAACTCACTAACAGAAATCTGGAATTTTTTCAAAAAAAAACTCCAACAAACACAATGAAAACTCTCAATGCTTATAAAAACCGTTTCTTTTCCCAAAATGATGTTGTACACCTGAAGAATAAAGATATTATGTTTTTAAATAGTATTTTCATTTTTTCAAATATCTTATTGAATACAGATCTAAAAAGTCAATAATGAAAATTAATAGGTATATGCATAATGCACCAAAATTTAAATCATTTGAATAATTTATCAAATTATTTCTATCAAAGCCTAATAATAAAAAAGTTACATTCAATCTTAATTTGAAAGAAATTTTGAAATTAACACAGTACTCCGCAATCTTATTCATGCCACCAGACACTTTAACATGAGGACAGTCTTTCCATGAAAATTATCATCATATTAACAATTTTTAATTGAAAATCTTGAAAAATTGACAGCATCAATTAAATGTTTCAACAATATAACTTTATTTTACATTTTCACATATGTGAATGAATGATTTTTTTGTATCAAAACTACATTACATATAAATATTTAGAATAGTGAGGATTCATCCACCATTTTTTTTTCGAAATAGATAATTAATTAGTACGATATTAAGGCATATTTTCAATATAAATTCTGTCTTGTTTTTAATAGTTAAGTACTTTCTATCTCAGGACAATATTGTTTCGTAGGATTATCTATAGACAAAACGGTAATGAAGCATAATGTTATTTATGCATCGTTACATCCTTCTTTAATACATGAATTGAATAAAAAATTATCGATATTCATTTATGTCAAAGGATCTTCGAATTTATTGGTTAACTTTGTTGAATATAATATACTTAAGATGTCTGGTGGCATGGTGATCGCGGAGAACTGAATTAATATACCATATCACCATACAAACGCTACATAAATACAACCACTAAACAGCGCAAAAACAATGTATGTTGAAGATTGCTTTGGCTTCAATTAGAATAGTGAATACTCAATCAAATAATGAAACAATGTAACATTCGTTCGATAACTAGTCTCAAAATATATTTAAAACTTGAGTGATTTCGACATCAGTGTATTTTCTGATTTATATGATCAGTGCATTGTATTCGAAATTTATTCAAACGGAAACGATGCACAACCAACTTCGAACTACCTGCAGCACATACATATTACAATGATGGACTCCATTAGCCCCATTAAACTAAGCGAGCAGAAGTTTTCTTAGTTTACACCCTACATCACATCTGAATAAATTTTTGTCTCCAAAATCGGTTAATTTTAAAACACGAGTACCATTTTCACATAAATGGAAAAAATCCCGAGTATCCTAATCTAGCATTTACTGACTGATATTGTTGTTCACTGTCTTCAAGGCAGTATGGTGATGGAAGCTTTTGTAAAGAATATGGATCATCTATTCATTATTAAACATTCACAGCACTAGAAATTACAATACATACTTTTTAAGTACTTGCATTGTTTTTACGAAGTACAGACAATACATTGATTTGATGGTATTTTGAAAAAGGAGAGATTCTGTGATTAGACATGCATCATCAAAGGCCTGAAATTAGATATCGATACTAATTGACACACCATCTAAAAATGTTTGCTTTAAAACAACAGGGATACTGAAATAGAGAAAATGTTCAAACTGACATAATCCATTCAAGTACAAGTTACTGTATTGACTGCTATGAGCAAACACCCACACTTATGAATCTTTTGCAATGGAGAATTGCGAGTTTGAATTCTGCAGTTGTGTAATAATTCACATGTTTTTATTATTAATGAGGGACATGGACACATGAAGGATTGAGCAATTGCTCAACAACGAATCCTTAGTCACATTAGAGGTCTTTAGGCTCTACCTGTGATGGTGTACCTTCTATTTTTACCATGCAAACACCTGTATAGGTGCCATGATTTACCAGATGGCTGCTTATTACATAACTTTAATATTACAATTGAGCAGCTTTCATGATTTTTTTAATCCTTTAATTGAAAATGCAACAATTCAATTCTTTTGACCATATCCACTGCTTTAATTATGTGCTATCATTTTTATTTATGAGAAGTTTTGCTAAACCAAATAACGAGCTTTGAACTTGACTAGGCATGACTCAAAAGAAACACATTTAAATTATATTATATATAAATGTAGAAATCGCCATATCATGAAATTTCATCTCCTGAATTGAAAACTATCCAAGACAAATTAATAAGATTTCTTTCCACAAAAACACTGTGATCAGAATGAATTGATAGTTAATACAGCCTGCCTTGACATAATCTTACAGTCCCCTCAAAACTCAGTTCTGCAGAAGCACGGGACTGAATTATCTAATTTTCAATCGTTCTGGTAATTCACCTCCTCGTTCTTTTTATACTAATTTGCCAATTTAATATTTTTAACTGTCAAAAATAAAAATAGCTTTGCTAAATGTTTAATTACTTAAGTTTAATTAATTGATATAAAAACGCTGAAATGAAGTCCTTTTTATTATAATTGACTTAATACTTTTGGAAAATTACCCCATATTATATGCTGCTGAATCCATCTTAAAAGATACATTCTTTTTTAAATGTCAGTGTTGTTACAGCCATTGTCGGAAAGCTTATTTGTGGACAACCATAAAACACCACAACAAAGAATTTAAGAATACTGTAGACTTCTCAGCAATGAATTATGATAATCCTACTAAAGCCTAACGATACTTAACTATCATAAATAAGTTTTGTACATATCGATGAAATTTTGATACTTACCAATAAAAAATATTGTTTTAAAAATATCAGCCTATTAATTAATTGAATGATAAAAATAACTTAAGAAATGGTAGTAATATATCACAATGAATGATATATTACTATCATTTCATGTAAGTTTTTCAAATGGAGAAATATTTTTCAAATCTACCTCAAATTATTATCATACAAACAATTGGTAGTGTTAATTTATTTAAATATCTTAATAATTGTACCAATTTAATTTTGATATTTGACATAACATGTCAAATATATATTTCTAGTCATAAATAAAATGACCACTATTTCTCTCATTTATATTCACTTAAAATGAATTATAGTCAGCAGAGTTCGGTATAACCTAGTGAGAAATTAAGAAAAAACTTCCATTAAGTTCAAATTGTTTTAGTACTTTCAAAGTTTTAATTCACAGCTCACTGCCAAAATACTTCTCATGCATAAAACTTTCTGCAGTAGGTACTAGTGACGCAATCTATTAAAAATATTCATGAATAACTCTTTTAATTTAATGTTGACAATTATTGTTATCTTCAAAAAATCAATACATCCATCGAAGAATAAAATGATTAATTATAAAAATTTATAAGGATATTGATAACTCAAAGAATATTTGTAATCCAGTGAATCGAGCTGACTGTACTGAATATCCTACGGCAAGAGAGACGAATCGTCTTACCTGAATTTATTACTTGAACCAGTTAGTTTGTAATCAAACATAGATGATACAAGTTACATTCACAGAGTATCTCCTACTACTCAATGGTGACATATTTATTTCTAGCACATTCACTACGACTTGTTACACTGTTTCATTTTTGACTCAAGTAATTCTTGTGTAGAGCGACCGGCAAGCTATTTTCTCCGGGTATGAGTATTACCTTGTCCTGGGGAGTCCAAGCTGGGTCAGAGTCAGAATCGACAAAGTCCTGCAGCTCCTCTGGCTGGTCGGAGAGGATGTCGTCTCGGCCCTGGTCCCGCATCTGTTTGGCCCGGCGAACGGCCTGCTCTCGCCGAGGCAGCATCGACGGGTCCAAGGCTTTACAATGCAACCACATCACACTACCGACTCAAAACTACTCTGTACTCTGGTCCAACATTGAAATTCAAAGTAACGCTACTGATAATTCATAGTGTTTTTGGAAAAATATTTTTCAAACGCCCGCGATTGCATCCTTGTCGCGGGCGATCTCTCCGTGATGAGAGTCCACGTTTAGAAATTTCACAAAGTAAATGTGTAAAAAATAAAGGGGGTGTTCAGGACAGCGGGAAGGCGGACGGGAGGAAAGGAATTTCCAAAGCGGAATGTGTACACTGCACAACTGGCCGCGGGCGTCGTCCCGCCTGTAAACAATCTGTTGGGTTAGATAGAGCGACAGCACGATAGACACAGAGACGAGACAGTACGCGCGGGCGAATCGTGCTAATGTACACATGGACATTCCTATGCCTGGCCAAGTGAGGGTGCTACCGGGGACATGACTTCAGTAAAGCAGCTGACACAGTTATGGTAATATACTTTGAGTTTATTTCCTGATTTCATCTATATTACAAAAGTATTTACATAAATATTGAGGATCGTGCATGAACAGAATAACAGTTTTTCCAAAATATTCGAATCGCTACGCTCACGTTCGAGACGAAGCCTCCTTGGGACGACGACGTAAAATATGTCTTATAATAGATTTCATTATGCGTTTTAAAATAAAAAAAATATATTCGAAAGCTACACAGTAAAATAATGATTAATAATATCAACAGTTTGGATTTACACCTACGCACTAACTGAAACGAGAATACTGTAGCCGCGCAGGACGACAGACTGGAATTAGTCAACGGTAGCACCCCTACACGAGCCGGTATGACAAGAGTCAAGATATAACGGCAACCGATAGGAAACGACAGAAGTCACGCAGCACGGTAAGGCTCGTCCGGCTCGCTCCTGTCATACGAGCTCCGGTGCTGGCGCTTCACCACCGCGGCCGGTTTCTAAAGTGTAAGTCTAAGAAGTGGAACGCACCTTCTTCCGGCTGCTGGTAATAGTACTGCTGCTGAGGTTGCGCCTGCGCGGGCGGAGGGGGGAGCTGGGCCGCCGCTCGCGGCTTTTTTGGCGCTACCGGCGCCGGCGGTCCGGCTCCCCCCTGCGGCTTAGGCCCTCCCCGCCCTCTCTTTCCTTTCTCGTTCAAGGGGGCCGAGGGCACATTGAGCACGGGCTTGTTCAGTCGCCTGGCCTCATCATCCACAGCGTCATATCCCTCCTCGCTCCCGTCAAATTTTCGTTTGCGGTCCTTGGCGCCCGGAAAAAATCTCGGGTCGTCATGGGGGTCGACGGGTTTGGGGACCGCGGGAGAGATCATCGCTCCCGCAGCCCCCGGCGAATCAGCAACGCCCGCGGGACTAAGCACCCCGGGGGTGTTGGTGGGTATACCGCCCGTCGCCCCATTGGAGTTTTGGGCCGGCGAGTTGCGGTCGCCTTTGGCGTGGTCATTGGGAGCATTAAAGGGTTTGGCATTGGCATTAGCGGCACCGGACCGTGACCATGAGGCCTTGCGTCCACCTCTGGTAGCAGGGGGCGGGGAGGTGTCTCGTTCCCCTTGCAGAAACTTGAGGTACGAGGCCATGAAGCCGGACCCGGCACCCGGAGCAGTAGCTGTCTTTTTGTCTGGCATCTTGGAGACGTCGCGCGCGGCCGGAGACTGTTGCGGGGGCGCGGCGGCCGGGGACTGCACGGCCGAGTTTGCCCGTTGCTCTGCAAGGAAACCAAGTTCTTCTTCTATATTGGGCACGACTACCTTGGGCTGTTCACCATCGCGCGACTCCGGAGCGGAAAAAGACGACGAAGAGTCGCCAGGAGTCGAATCGCCGTAAGAAGTCAGCGGGGTAAGTTCGACGGAGGACTGGAAGTCAGCCGGATGAGGGGGCAGATGGAAAGGAGGAAAGTAAGAAAGGGCAGCGTGCGAATGTGGATGTGCTGCCATCAATCCTTGGTGCTGATTGCCAAAGTTGCCTGACAAGGCGGTTTGGGAACTAAATGCTGGACTACCAGGATACATTTTAGGAGGGGGCGGAGGGAGGTTCCACCTCTCAAAATCAAAGTATGTCCCGTTTTGCTGCTGCTGATTAGCAGCCGAACTGTGAGCTGGAGGAGGTATTCTGCTCGTAAAATACTCAGCCATTGCTGCCCCAGCCAAATCGTTCAGATTTGCTGAGTGACCTGCAACTTGCCTGTCACTGCTTTTTCTGCGAACTACATTCTTAGAAGAAACAGAGACAGGGACTGACACAGGAGGAACAGGGTCTTTGGAAGAGAGCTTCTGCGACTCCGGTTGCAGCTGGCAACTTTGCTGCTGCAGTGACTGGAGATTTTTGACGATGCTCATTGGATCACCACGGCAACTAGACAAATCTTGTAATGTTACCTGAGTGGAATCGAAGTAGCCTTGTTTGTCTGGTATTACAAGGGATGGTGTCCGCAGGGTGATGTTAGACTGTGAAGAGTCTTCACCGCCACCGGAGTGGTCGGGGCCATTAGAACTATTATTATAACTATTATTGCTCGAGGCGGAAGAGTACTTCCTGGCCGCTTGAGCCTGCTGCCTTTCACCATCCCAGCAATTCTGTGACTGAGGCCGGCTTTGGCTTTGTGGTTGAACAGAACGTTCAAACCTGCTTTCACCATATGCCTTGTCAGCACCCAGTGCTCTGGTGATCACAGAAGGATAAGCCACTTGACCGGTTTGAGAGGATGGCCTAGACACGGTGGCATCCAAAGGGGAACGTGGGGCTGGAGGATTTGCAGATTTGTAAGAGGCCTGATTAGGTGGCGCCTCAGAGTGCTGCTGTTGGGGTGAGGCGATAGAATTCATAGGGCTGTTGTACATGGGATAGGCTGGGCTGGGCACATGCCCTAATGGCGAGGCCTGAGAATGAGCCTGGAGGGGGCTTGGGCGACGTGGTACTACAACTCCACAGTCAGGTCCATTCTGAGAACCGCTACTTGAATAGCCCGCATCACCATTCGAGATCCCTTTATTTCTATTAATATATTCAGGCTCGACATTGTTACCAGGCTGATAGTGCCTATATGAAGAGTTCTGCTGCTGACTGATGGGATATTGAGAGGTTGTTCCGCCTCTGGAAGACGACTTAGATGAACTGTTGCTCCCCGAATAATTAAGCCTGCCAGGAGCATCCATTATGGAATAACTGATGGGGGAAGACTGTGACTGAATGTTGTCACGAGATGGGTCAACAGGTCTCCGATGTTCGGAAGTGGCTGGGCCTGGCTCCGGATAGACCTTGGATTGGGCCTTGGTCTGAACATGGGCTGCAGGTGCAGTCTTAGATGGGGGAGGGACAAAATCTGCAGGGCGAACCTTATCCGGGGCCCGTGGGGCATAGGCGGCAACAGCAGGCCTTGGAGGGGCAATAGGCGAGCGATAATCCTTACTGGGTAAGGAGGAAGGAGCGGAAACGATGCAGGACTGCTGGTCGAGGTGCAATGATGAACTATTTCCCGTACTTGAGAATGACTTACTTCCGCCTGCGTAATCCTGCTGAGTGGATATCTGGCCCGATTTGGCGTTGCTATAGCTGGAAACATTATCGGAGGGGCTGAAGGTGGCAGGCGTCTGGAAGAACGAGGCGGCAGGTGTGGGGGCCTGCGACGCGACAGGTTTAACGGGCGGTGCCACCTGCGGCGAAGCAGAACGCGCAGCCTTCCCCGCATTGGCCACCAGTTGTGAGCTGAGATGATTATTGAGAGTCTGCGCAGCCGCGAAGTGGGCGTTGAAGTTCTCGTAGACAGCAGCCGAAGATGACTTAGCAGCAGCGGGGCCTGGAGACGACGGTACGACACTTTCGTGGGGTAGAATTCCGAAAGGACTCGGTAACTGATTGTTTCCCTGCCATGCAAGACCTGAGGCGCCTCCAGCAGGGGCCGGGGGCTGGTCAAAGAAGGCTGATCCCTGGGCCGCGGCTTGCAATGTCTGCTGATGGGTATGGTAACTTTCCCTCAGGCTGGAGAGTTCCGACTCGGCAGCCTGCTTAGACGCGGCTGCCTGCACCTGGGCTATCGCCTGGCGGTGCTGCGCATTGATGGTGGAGCTATAATGCGCAGGCTTCGGGTTGGCGTGGTGGAAAAGTGGCGAGAAGACGGCGTCATAACCCACGGGCGGCGGCGACAGGAAGGGGCCCGGATTGAAGGGCGATGCAGCAGAGGAGCCCAGCTGTCCCGACAGGGAAACTGACGTGTGCGCCGCCTGCAGCAACAGTTGTCCAGCGGTGGTGGGCACACTCCCCGCAGGGTTGTGTCCCGCCAGGCCAGATCCTCCGCCTGCGAGATGATGGTGGAAGTCTCCGCCGGCGGCTCCCGCCTGAACGCCCGCCAGCCGGTTGTACGATGCGTACGCCGACCAAGGCGCCGCCGGATCCATTCCCGCCCGGTTCGCTTTGCGGTATTGACTCGGTTTCCTGGGATTAGATTGCGGGCGAGCCCATAATCGAATTGACGCGTATCGCACTGTTCTATTTAATGACGGGACTCGAACTCATATTTTTCGCTTCGCCGATTATTATTCTTCGCTATTGAAGGCGGCATCCGAGTCGCAGCCGTCTCGATTCCGTTCTGCAAAAAAAAGAAAATCGCGGTTACCATCGGAAAGTGACATTCGCTTATTCACTCTTCGCTTTGACAGTTTTGTTTACGCGAGCACGTGTACTATACCACTACTGCTAAAACCTAAAGCTGCGCGCACATTGTTTTTTTTTTTTTTGCAAAATTGCCAAGTTATTATTTTAAAGGTCGAGTGAAAACGAT
>JAGVSQ010011809.1:0-12013 GCA_022683975.1 Rhyacophila evoluta | reverse complement strand
TGATTAAGACCAGGTGTGAGGACGGGGCGGGTGGATGGTGGGCACTCTTATTAGCTTCATGAGAATATTTTAATTTTTAAATATTTGTATTATTTGAGTGATTAGCAGATAACTTCACATACACCATTTCCAGGGTGGACATCTTCGCATTGTGCAAACCCATATACTAGACTTTCTTAACGGATGTGGTAAAATAATATCAATTTTAATTAATCTTCTTTATACAATTTGTCAAATTAATTTAATTTTCTGTCTTCACGTATCTATACGTGTGACCCACATTGATTGTGCAGAGTTTCCAAGAAGAGCCTGCTCAATATCTTGACTGGCGTGTTCTAGAGTGAGTATGATTGTTCTACTTATAAATCATATAAAAACCAAGTTTTGCTATCTTAACGAACCCACTAAAGAATCTCTTCTTTTCATAATTTTCATTATATAATAAATAATAATAAATTTCACCAAATAAAAATTTAAATATTATGTAAGAGCGTTCAACTTGGAGACAATGTCCGCATCACTCACCCACCCCGTCCTTCTTACCAGACTAAATCAGGCGTCCCAAGAGATTTGATCTACTTTATTACATAAGAATGTCCTAAGAGTCATTACTAATCACAAAATTAAGAATGATCACTTGTATTAAGCGTTCTGCAACTAAATAGAAAAAAAAACTCTCACCTTGTAGAATAGTTATGTGATTAAGACAAATAAATAAACAATAAACATGTTGATTTTATCCCGTGTTTTTGTATTGTTTTTAATATAATTAACAAAAAATTAATATCGCCTAATCAACTGATAATATTAATTGTATACGGCATTTTGCTTCCGCTGCCAGAGTTTAAACTTATCGAAGATCTAGCGGTGGTACTGTACTGGTTAAAACAACGGTCTACCCTTGGTTTAAATACCCCGGAGTCCCAATTTTACTACTTCCAAATTTATCGTCGATTCGTGGTTAAATACCGACGCCGCAAAGCGATTTCGTTTCATCCACCTATCTTTCCAACTCTTCGGGTGACATCTTTTAACAATCGATAGACTCGTCTAAACTGCTTGCCTCGAACGCTTGGCACGTTTTAATACACCGTTTTAGGTTTAACACTAAAACTAATGGACATAAGTCAGTATACTTTTATAGTAATTGCAGCCCTTCTTTCATAAAGACTAACATTTACTATATTTCGTTGTCTATTTGATATTTAAGTATCTATTAATAATATGATTTTATTCCAGCAGTATTATTATCATCAACGAATATTGAGTAAAATTAACACGTTACGTGACTCGGTATCTTGAAAAAAAACATCGAAAAGTCCTAACAAATTGGAAATAGGTGTACATTCAAAATATCTTTATAAAATTTGTGTCAACCGGGTTACTACGAGGACCAATTTTATTTCATTTAAAAAATATAAAACCATATTATGGAAAGAATGAGAAAAATAACCATACTTTTGTAACTACACTACGCTTGATAATCCAATTCTTGGGTAGTTATTATTAACTCCTGTTTAATAATGTGAATTTTCGATGATTTTACTAAGATAAATCAAATGAATTGTGCGTACATTTAGAAGCTATAAGTCATAAATTATCAGAAGCTGCGATTAAAAGTTGTAAGTGCAGGTAAAAATGATGTATCAATTAAATTCAAGTATGGATATTTTTTATAAAAATATTGAGATGTCGACCGATTGGATTGAGATTAATTTAATCTCAGATAATTTCCCAGTGTATTTCTGCTACGAAACGTTTTCAACTTTAAATTTCCAGGCATATTTTAAAGTGTGTTAATAGCACCCAGTGGATATTTCCAAAATAAAATAAAGAAGAAGTCACTCAAATTACTACATCTATATTTAAGACTTATTAGATCATCTGACCTGATAAATTATTTTATTTTTATGTGATTTTCAAAATAATGTCAAACTATTTGATAACTTTAATGATTTTTTCACATAATTAATCGCTCGATTGAAATAGAATTTGTTTGTCTTAAACATACAATTTATTTAGCATAATTAATAATAAAAATCAAAAGATGTTGCTGTGGCTTTGATTATAAATTTTTAATTAGCATTTAGCTGTAATACCACTAATTTTATCCTGTAATAGAAGTAATATGACTTATTCCCGGAAAGATTTCATATAATGAAAAATTTATGATGCTTTTATGATACGAATAGTTCACAAAGGGTTTAACTCGTTTTATCAAGTCGTAAGCTTTGCGGAGAAAAGCTCCCACCTGTCAAGGCGTCGATTAAAATCCTTTTTAAGTGGTTGTAGACGCAAACGCCATCTGTGCTTTATAATATAAAGCTTTTTATTCTCATTTGACAATTTGACAATATTTCATGTTTTATAACGATGAATAGTAACACTTGCTTAGCTATAATTATGAGATTCAAAGCTTCAATTTCCAGATACGAATCTTCTCCGCTCCTGAAAAGACGATGGGATTTTATAAAATTCAAAAATTCAAATTGGATACCCAATTACTTGAGCAATAATTAGCAACAATCTATCTATGAAAATAAAATTTATCAAAATATGATTTTATGATACAAATATCTATATACTACATTTCTAATGTGATCAACATTACTCTATTGAGATTCATATCGACTATGGAAAAGAAAAAAAGAAATAATCACAATGCATTAAATTTAATACGCTTTCTATTAAAATAATGTAGGCTACAAGTGCCTCATTAGTATCTAAATTTATCTTATAAGATTCAAAAACGAAGGACCTGTGAAATTTGCGATCATAAAACAGGACTTTCGTCACATCGTTTTTTCTTAAACAGCTTATTAATTTTATTTTATATCGGGTAAATAATGTACCAATTTCAATCTGGATGCATCTCAAAATTGCTTCTACATAATATTTTACTTTTTCATTCTGGCCCCAAAACCATTAATTAATAAATTAATTAATCGTGTCTCCTGTAAAATATATTCTGTCTGGGCTACGCACTTTTTCTTTGCTATAATCTAATTTTTCATTTCGGTAAAATACAAAGAAAAAAAATACAGCTGAATTAAAGCTTAAACGTGAAAACTGTGAAGTTTTTAACACAATTGATTGAAGAAATATTAAAAATAATTGAATTCATTTAAAAATAGTTTTTCCATTTTATACATACAATACACTCGTTCAATAGGATTCGAATGGAGTTAACGATGTTTTTATTTGGATTAACTATTAAATACATTTTAATTTCATTTTTTGTAAATTATCAAACCTAGGATACATTGTTTTCAAAAAAACTACGTGATAAAATATTTCTTTCCACTGAAATTTGTTCAAGTCTCAATTTTAAAAGCATTAAAAAATTAACAATATTTAATAATTGTAAACTCTGACAAAAGTGGTAACTCTACATGAAATAATTATGCCGGTTTGGTTATTTTATTATTGAATATATTAAATTGATGACTCAAAATTATATTTGTGGAGAATCGAACTGTTAATGGCGCTCAAACATTGGCTTAACAGCGCATTAACGGTATTTAAACTGCCTTTACGAAATGGTTTCCAAACATCAGAGCAGCTGTCGCAAAGTGTCATCAGGAGAGGGTCCAAAACGTGCTTCACACCTTTTGAAATTATTATTACATGTGCAAATTATTCTACGCACGCATTGATTTATGCTCAAATCAATCACTCTAATACGCAGACAGACTTAGATAATACTTTATTTGTATGGACCAAGCAATTATTTATAAAAAAGTCACTTTTCAGTTATCAAGGATTTTGAGTCTTATAAGTATTATTATCGTGTACGTATCCATTGTTGGCAGAATTAGATACATGCGTACGCTTCAGCGCCAGAAATCATACTAGCAAATTTTGAATTAAAAAATACCATCAAAAAATATTTCCAATAAATTGAACGATAGGCTAACAATTAATGCCTAAATCTAAATCTTTGTATGCCAGATACAATAAGAATTTATTTTGAGTTATGAATATCATTCAAGGCAAAAATATGACTAATTGAATGCAATAGTAGGATAAACATTAACTTTAAAATTTAATTTATATGGACATAAAACCTACGGCGGCGGTCAGAAAAATATTAAATTATAATTAATTCGATAATAATAATTTATATTTCTCAAGTCTGCCGTAAAATAACACTTCTATTTAAATCAAATATTTCACAAAATACGGTATTTCCTAAAATAATACATGTGGGAAAGTAATGAAAAAATTTATAAAATTGGGGAAAAAACACAACCATTATCTTCAAAACTAAGATTTTCAGATCGTTTTAATGTTGCCATATGTAAAACATTAACAATTCTTGTCTTCACGATAAATAACTAAATATTTTTTTAATATTTTGTGACCAATAAAACTTCCAGTCATATGATCCCAATAAATATGGATTCACTTTTATGGCTCGATTTGTAACAATATGGTGATTTCTATAATTGGTGCATTTCTTTAACATTTCGATATTACCGACTCTTTTATTATATAAAGCAATGAGCTTATATTTACTTTGATATTTAATATTTATCATATCAAATATTTATTAAAAAATTATAAAGAACGTCAACCAAGAAAGCTATCCATCTCAACAATACTGCAATTTTAAATAGGCTAAAAGCTGTTTTGGAGCTTAAATTGTTGACATGTATTAAAAAGTCGAATGAATTAAATATTTAAATGCAAATATCTGGTAAAAAAAGCTTGGTAAAATAGTTTCGAAGACAAATATTTCAATGAGAAGAGAGTCTTAAATGAATCCATGTATCCAGAAAGCATTCACAAAAAGCTCGCTTGCTACTGCTGCACTCTGGCACATCGAAAGGAAAAGCTTAAAAAGCGGATACTTCAAAGAGAGTACTCTGTTAAGTTAGTTAAGAGTTTTGTACATTTCACTGTTTATATTACTCTTTAAGCGATTTGACTTAAGGCGGTTATCGCATTCTAAGCCATTACATTATTTGCTGATTAATTATTTGATAAAGTACACAAAACTTTCCAGTATTTTAACGTACATTCACTAGAGTATATTATTCAAACTATTAACATAAATATTATTATTTTTAATCTATTTCTATGAAATATAAATATTGGTTACTACTATTATAATTTGCTATGGTATTGTATAATATAATATAATATTATATGATACACGTAAAACAAAAATAATATTACTAAAAGGATTTTTTGCGAAGTTGCCTCGTGTTGCGTTTTTTTCTTGCGTGAAAAAATATGAACAGAAGACTGACAATAATTAATTCTCATAAAGACACTATAAGAAAAATGTATATTATATATTTCAAAAAATATATGAAGACTTTGAACGTTATGAAGCCTTATTTATTTCTTGATATTTCTTTCTACCATAAATACGAGAAACAGTATTTGTTTTAATATATTTCTTGGAGTAATTGCGTGTGTAACTTTATAATTAAATATATTATTGTATATAAAATGAAGGAACACTCATGAGACTTTATAGCTCTTTAAATGCGTTGAAATGTATATTCTAACAAATGGTTCCTAAGTCAACCTCAAATCTTCATTATACGAAAGTAACTGTAAGGTACTGTCTCAACAATGCAGAAGTAAATTGTCTTAATGTTTTAGATCAAAATGTTACGGCAAGTATTATAATTTCAAAGCCTCATTATAACCTCCAAGTATTGTATGTCGAAATTGGCGAATTCAGCAGTTATGGCATTACATAACTTCGGTAATAATAATCAGAAACGCATCATATTATAACAAAATACATTAGGTGTCAAAAATTACCCGAACTATTACAAAATACATTTGTCAAAATTTATGTCGGTAAAACTTTCACCATTTTCAAAGTGGATTTTTATAATTTCTGCGCGTTTTTGTGTATATTTTTCCATTATATTTAACTTCAACATTTATCAACAGCAAACAAAAATGTCCACTCTAGTTTTTTTACAAATATGGCGGTAAATTAAAAATGTCAGCTCGTTTTCGGTCATCTTTTACTTCAAACATGTAACAGAATATGCGTTACTTTAATTCCATTTTCTAAGCGATATTCGCTCCTAAGATAGTTTAGATATTGAAAAATTTTGTATCGGTATTCAGTAGTAAATTTTTTAATGTTAAATATTTGAAATCGATTTCGCCATCGAATCTTACATAACTATCATTACGTATTTTGTCAAGATTTCATCATTTACAATAGTGTAACATTTTAATTTTTAACTTTATAATATAAAACACATATATATGGATAAAATAAATAATATAGACAGAAACAAATTATGTACATACTATATTAATTCAAATATAAAATAAATTCTCTGTTGTGTGTACAACAGACACCCGACTACATTACGAATGTTATAGGTAGAATGAAACAGATTTAGAGTAGTAATAAAAAATGGATGAACCGTGACTCTGAAATTATCACCTAACAAAATCCGGGATCCCGTTTAATTGTATTCCTCAAAAAACCGGGATTATTCATATCATCAGTAACATTTAAATCATAAACTTATTTTTTGACATCCTATATATTATTGATTATATATCGTTTTTGTCAATGTCTACCATTCTGTTTTTATTTATTCAAATGTATCTTTTGTGTAATTGTATAAGTTATTATTTGTCATCTTCATAAAAATACTATATTTAGTGCACGAATCAAAGTTAATTTGGAGAAGAATTCTTAAAACAGTTACATTTACAAAGTAGATCAGTATAAAAACAAATCTTTTTTTGCCATATTCTCTGTTGAAAAAATCATATGAATCTTTTTTTCAGAAGTTTAAACTACTTTTGTTTTGAAAATTACAGTTTTAATATTAGTATCAATATTTTGGTCGTCTAAACTCCACGTATGAGGTATTTCTAAAAAATTTATTCACCCTTTAAATAATTTTTTCTCTTAACAAATGGATAATTCGTAGTCAGCCAATAATTTCAGCTATTGATTATTCAATACTGTACTATTGAATTTCATAAAAAAAAATGATAACTGCTACAAATTTTTATAATATTGAAATATATAAACATATTATTGGTTATTACACATCACATTAGTACATTATAAAAAAAAATCTAAAATAAACAGTCTTTTTATCCAACTTCGGTACAAAAATTGAAATTCGGGATCCATGATGTTTTAATTTTAACCAAAAAAAATCTAAAACTGAAGGAGTAAAGGGCTATAAATTTAACCAGTAATATCAAATATAATACATATAAAAAATCTAAAACTCTTAAATCATAATATTTAGCATGCTCCAGCAAAAACGTTGTAAAAGACTTCCCAATGTTTTTATGTTTTTAAAATGACTGATTTTTAGTCCCGGATGAATGTATAATACTATTCCGGGACTCTGTAACCCCTAGCTTTGGGAATACATTTGAAAAAAATACATTGTCATCCATTTGTTTTTGACACTTCTAGCAAAAATGTCAATGTTCAATTAATTTTATTCCTGTTCAATGATTGCATGCGTTTTTTTAATACGCTGAATTTCGTTTTAGTATTGATGTCATAAATATAGCAACACTATATTTATGACACTACCAATAAATTTCCCCAAATTTTTGAATTTATACTATCAATACGGTATATGAAATTAGTGTTTCGATAATTAAAGTTATTCCATATTTTATTTACGAAAATAATTTTGTTTTATTATCGTTCAATCGTTATCTTTAAATTAGTTATTTTTAATTTATACATTTTAAAAATACCATACAACACGTTATATATTTGTAATTTGTTGATGGTTAAACTGGATTTATATAAAACTTCTTATTGATTATATGTTCTTATAATGTGGAATATACGGATACCAGGTTTGTCATTCACAAATTGTTCACCAACTCCACCAAACTATTTTCCATGACGCCAGAAACCTGCTGGTCAAATAAATAGGAAAGCAGAACATAGCTCTTCTGGAGCCATCTACATCACGTCGTATTAGACTTAAAGCTACGGTGCTGGACCTCAAATGTCAATTTAAAAATGTACATTATAAATTTAAATTATGCAATATCTGCTAGATAAATTATTTTAATTTATCGAAAGTCAAATGATATTGAAAGTGAGAGAAATTAAAAATTAATGGCGGAAAAGGAGACGTGACATTCTGGTATTATTAATACACTGAGCACTGCATTCAACCACTCAAAATGCTTCCTCTCTTCTTCTCTGAGACGTAATGATGTAATTTGAGTATTATTGTCCATATACATTTTTGCATTCGTTTCTCAGCATTTAAAAAACATAAAAATAGACAATGATACAAAACAAGCCATTAGTGAGTGAACTTTTCATTTCATCTCATTTGGCCTCACAAGCCATGTTTTTCATTTCTCGCCTATTCCCAACTCTCGACTTCTAATAATCAGAAATATATATATTATATATACTTAGAAGTATAAATATTATTAGCTTTACTGTAAAAATATCGTTTTAAGAGAAAAAAAAGTTTGGGAAACTTTATTCCCCGTAATTTCATCCAATAAATTCAGCGCAGTCAATGATTCGAAGCGAATTGTAAATTTACACTAAACTTGAATTATTATTGCAGCCTTTTTGTGTCTAGTGCACTCTAATCGTACACGCCTCACTTTTCATAAACGACTCGCAGTTGGAATGGTATGTTATTACCATTGATCTGAATTAGATATATTTTGTTTTTGACGTGTGGTTTGGCCCAAAAGTTAAAACGTCTGGCAAATAAAAGCTGGAACATAAATTTTAACAATTCCAAAATCTAAGCTTTTAACTTTGCCTGCAATGAACCATTGTTTCAGTACAATTTATAAATCACGAATTCGTTTTTCGTATTAGAAAACTCAATTACATGTAAAAACCAGGAGACTCTACCTTCTCCTCGCTACACTTAATGACTCCTACAAAAAAATACATACTATTTATGTTCACAAAAATAAGTTTATTTTTGACCAATATCTCCACTTTTAAATTTTTACATCACATAAATTTTGCCGCAATTACAAACAACGAACAACTGAACAAATAATCGAACGCGTGTAATTAAATTTATTTATCTTTCATTTTTATATGTATTCGATTGCGGTGATATTAATTTAATTACCATTATAGATAATATAAATGTGACAAAAATAAGGAAAGGGGTAAACGGTGTATCCAGAGAGAGACAAAAATATTCACATTTTTTTCAAAATCGTGATGTTTTTTATGAAAAAAACTCAATCAAAATATGAAATATACTCATATCTATACATAATGATATTTATTCGAATGATCCTTACCTTGTGTAGCCAATATACTGTTTTATATTTTTCGTTTTTTTTAAATATTTTTAACAATTTATTATTAAAACATGAATTCTGAATCAATAAAGTAAATAATACGGTACAATAATGAAATTATTTATAATAAACACATTAAAATACAGCGTTGTCTTTTCAGGAAGCTTTTGCATCTTTTCAATTTGGACATTCTTGTGAACAGTCGACTTAAATCAAGATAAAAATTTATTCAGATGAACAATACTTTTATAATGCTAGCGTTTTTTATTGTGTCATAAAACATATATAAAAAGAAAAGAAATAATTTTACTGCGATTTCTATTCTTTTATTACATAGGCGAGAGGTTAAGTAACAAAAAAATATGACAAAACTTTTTGTAGCCTTTAATAAAAAATAAAAAATTACGTACTAATGTTTCAAAAATGATATTATAAAGCTCTCATCACAAAACATGATCGATGTAAATAAATTTTATATTCCTTGCATATTGGCATAATTAACGATGAAATTTAAAGAATAAAAATATTTCAAATACATAACCGAATAACCTTTTGTTATGATTAATTTGTTTACGTGTTTTTACAAGTATTTAAAAGTAATATTTGTCAAGTTAAATTTAAGCAGATTGAAAAAAAATTTAAAGGAGTTAACCATATAGTCAAGGGATAAGCATGCACATTTCGGTTCTGGATGTTACTAGCTCAAATCTCATAGCTGAAGTTTTAATAAAAAAAATCAAAAATCTACAACTAGATTTCTAAAGAATTGAGCAATTGGGTTTTTTGCAATTTTTGTGAAAAAAATATCTGATAAAGTAAATTATTAAATCATAAAATAAATGTTAGATTTGTAAGCATAAAGAACCTAAGCTGAACAGCTTTTTTCTTCTACCATGTTCACTCCTAAAATAGAGCATATGGATCTACACTGTGTGAAGATAGCCACTCCGAAAGTGAAGTACATGAATCTTCGCAATGTTAACTAATTTTCACGGGAATTGTTTGCCAGACAATTTCTACAATCCAGTCTTACATTTTTGGATTTTTAAATGTCTGACAGATATGGGAATCAAATCCATGTTCCCCGGATTACGAGGCGGGCACGCTAACCTCTACGCTACCGATGCGACTAATATTACTTTTAAAATAATTATCTAGGGCACGATATTTTCATTTCACGTAATTTTTTTTTTTAACGTGATAATTTGTTAGGCTATGTTAGTCACAAAAAGTGGCAATATGTTCGGTTTGGTTAAATAATATGTTAATTAAGAAGGGGTAATATGTTAGGTATCATAGATTAGGCTGTATTGTACTGTCCGCATGACGTCTTCCAGGCTAGAGCAGAGTAAAGCCTCCAGTCTTCATTTCAAATTCAAATTAAATTCTGAGAAAGGAATGTCTAATCTAGAACTCTTTAATTAAACTCTCCTAGGAGAATAGTTGCGTGCAATTAAAATTTATTCCAGAAATCTGTCTTATGAAAAAATATAATTATTACCTTGGCGATTTCTCGAAATGAATATATGCCCAACGAACCTAATGTATTCAAATCAAAGTTTTACTTGCAGATTTATGGAAAAAGTGTAATTAAAACTGAACTTAAATATTAAATATTTTAAGAGCAAATTTTTCAATTTCATTTCAAATTATTAGTTAAATTTAATCATTACCAACATCAAATATAATCAAAGAACCACACCTTTTAAATAATAATGTATTATTTATTTGTAGGACAAATACTTCTTAACAAATATTTTACATTTCTTTGGGTACGCTTTATTTATAATAGTAATACAAACCTCGTATTTACAAAAAAATATAATTTATAATAGATTTTTCAGGAGAGGTTAGATCATTTTTTTTTTTTTGTATTACAATCATTTAAATTACATTTGAATTGCTTTTTCCGCTGAGGCATTACAAGTAACCAACATTTTAAATACCCACTAACGCAGGTTAACAACAAACTTAAAAACATTAAAACAAAGAGTACATACAAAGAAATTATTATGAATTATTGAATTCTATACGTTTAAATTCTTAAATAACAAAACGGTTTTGGCAGACTTTTGACAGCGTTATGAAATTAATATAACATTTTAGTTCACAATTCAGAATTAGTAATGAAGAAAATTAGATAGTTTTACAATATGATAAGCTCCGTGTATTTCAAGTGAAAACTTTATACTTCTTATATTTATGTTATGTTATTTGATGACGCATTGTATTAGCATTTGACTTGTTCATAACGTCAAAAGTGCAATGATTATTAGAGGCTGCCTGTGAAAAGCTTGGGAGAGCATTGAGAACGGAGAAAACAATCGCAAGTGTTGGAATGTTTTCTCGGTTGAAACAATTCAAATCCGCGACCTATTGTTAGAACTACTTCCGGAAGCTTTCAAGCCGTTTCATTCCAACGCGACTCACTCAGAAGTAAAAAAAAATGATTTCAATTCGCTTAAGAGTTATTAGATCAACACGAAAGTTGCAGTAATCAACAAGCCTATTAATAACTGATATTTTTTTTAAATAAAAAACTATTTCAGTCTTTTAAATTATATATTACAGATAGGACACTAACAAGTTTTTGATATTCCAGTAGCAATACTACTCGTTTCTAAATAACCATTCAAGTTAAGCTTGAGTTTAAATTACGAATATTATGTCCCAAATAAAATTAGAAATACTTATAAATTCTAAATTATTTAAAACTGGTAAACTTCCATATGTGAGATCACTG
>JAGVSQ010011807.1:0-10625 GCA_022683975.1 Rhyacophila evoluta | reverse complement strand
CATAAACTTATTTCAAATAATTCATTTTCAAATTGGAATTCTATTATGTATAGTAAAATGATATTTTAATGTATTATTTATTTCAACATCAAAAATAATACCAACACGATAGACAAGATACAAAACAAAATAATCAAAACACCACAACTTATTACAGTATGATTATGAGGGTTCCATTTAGTTTAGTTCTTATACATGTGAGGTTAAAGTTTATCAATATTTGTATCTTTTTAGCTGCTCGATAAATTGGGAAGAGCAAACCTTCAACACGTTGACGTACATCATGTTCCTGTTTTTCATGGGATGGGCTCTGCCAGTCGGCATTATCAGCTTCAGTTATCTTAACATAATTAGGACGATGAAGAAGGTAAGAAGCTTCAATATTAGAAAGAGTTAATTATTATTAAATCAACAATTTTTCACATCAAAAAGTTCTACATATAACTATTTTAATTGAAAAACGATTGCTCTATGTAAATAGCCCAAGAGAAGTATATTAATTTATCAAAAAACATAGGCTAGCTTATTGGAGTTTATTCAAAGAACTGGAATTCAATTTTATTATTCTCTCAACTTTCATACGGAGTAAAAAGCGAGCAAAAGAAAAACGCTGCACACATAAACACCCTAGATCTAAGATATTTATTTACAAGCTTAGATTAAAACATAAGCAATTATATTTTCGTATATATCAACAGAATACATGACTCAACTCAATGAGTAATTTGATAATCACAATCTCATATTATATCAGCAAAAATCAACATCGATTATTTGTGTATTTTTAGATTTAATGTATAAATATAATGCATTGGACAAATTGTGTAATTAATGCAAAAAGGTTCAATTATGTATACTCGTATTATTAATATATTTTCACATTACTTTAGATTAATTGTCATTATTAAAAAAGAAAATTTAAATTTGTCCTTAATTCAACTACAAATGAAACAAATCTGTATTATTTTTTAATAGAATGCCTTAAGGATGGGAAGGGTGACAAGAGCAGAGTCACGGGTTACCATGATGGTCCTCATCATGATAATTACATTCATGGTAGCCTGGACCCCATACTCTATTCTGGCACTCATTGAACAGTTTGCTCCACACGATATTGTAAGTATCCATAAAAACCTTATTTTATGCGTTGAAAAAATATCGTTTATTTTATTATTCAATTAAGAGAAAATATCGATTTATCTTTGTGAGATAAGCCAGGAAGCAAATAAATCATGAACTTCATTTTATGTATCGTCAATAAATCTTACATAGAGTAAAAAATATTCTATGCATCTGATGATGAATCGCTTACAAAGAATTAATTATTGGGAAACTCGTTAAAACTGAAATTAATTTGTGAACATAAAAAATCATTATAAACGAATATATTCTTTTTCCAATATATTCTTTAGAACTTAACGATTTTTTAAATTGATTTAATCAAAATACTTATTATTTTAATAAGTACAGCAAAACCTCGATATAATGAACTAATGCGGGTGAGTGTGTATCCGTTAACACCAAAAGTCCGTTTTATAAAAGTTTGTTTTATGAAAACATTTTCATTCGTAATAAAATAAGCAGCACAATCCGAGGCCAATAAAGTTTCAAGAAAAGAATAAACTTTTGCTTGAACTTTGAAACCTGCTGTTCTTATACTATTCTTTAATATTATGAAAATGTGAAAAGTGAAATTTCGTCATCTGAGAAATAGTCATTACATGTTATAAAATCGTCGAGAAACCATTAATTTGTTTTTGAACCTTTTGCTTCTCACTTGCTATCTTCACTTATTTTCCATTACCATAACATCATTTGCTGTTTCACTTTCAGTCATGATGTAATTAATACCCTGGATCAT
Organism: Rhyacophila evoluta; assembly: GCA_022683975.1. NCBI lineage: Eukaryota > Metazoa > Arthropoda > Insecta > Trichoptera > Rhyacophilidae > Rhyacophila > Rhyacophila evoluta. The sequence continues at coordinate 8,764 of JAGVSQ010011807.1, read as the reverse complement.
CTTCGTCAATTGTCAACCACTGTAAAACATTTTCTTCATCTAATTCTTCTTCGATCCTATTCTGAATTAACTTACAGGAAACAGAAACATCTGTCCCTTCTAAATCTATATCTGTATGTTGGTCATCAAATAAATTCTCCAACCATGTTTTTACTCTCATTTTCTTACGGATATGTTGTCATTTATATCAAAAATCTGTTATGTCGAGGTTTTAATTTATTTCCTCATTAGTTTATCATCACTTTAACAAATTAAAAACAAACCAATATATTAAGCAATTAATTTTGCCAACTAAATAATAACTAACTTATTATTATGATTAATTAACTCAACAATCTTTGGCAGCAAACTACTATAATTACATTGCCAAAATTGCAATATTTTTCCACTATATTTATAAATCGAAATACAAAAGCTAAATTTATTAATTATTTTTAAAGTTTTGTATTTTAATGAAATAATTATCCAAGTATTAAGCTGTGTTATTTATTATGCTCTATTGAATTAATAAATTACGAAAAAAACGTTATGCGGCGATTATGTTAAAGGAAGTTATTTAATAGAAGAATTGTTTGTCATCTAAAATTTCTGAGAGTTCTATTTAGAAAATGTGAATGAATTTTTTTCAACCATATAAACAAAACGAGTTAAATAACGAAAAATAATAGATGATAGAAAAAAATCCATTTAATAATGCTATGAGATAATAGATAAATAAGATAAATCATAAAAAAGCACTTTTTAATAATAGCATCCTATTTTAAGACAGTTGAGTTAATGTATTAAATAATTATAATAATTTTTTGTCAATATATACTATGTTGGAACACGCCTATGATGGCTATGTTTTTGACATCTCTTAAAATTTTTGCTCTAATGCTTATAAGATAATTAAACGATTAAAATAATAATGATACATTTATAAAAACTATCCTGAAATTTAATTCTGAAACTAGATTTATTAACTTAGGCAAAAATTTTGGTTCTTATCAAACAAAAACCCGCAGGTATTTTAATTAAATATTTAATTTTAACTGTGGGCTTTATTTAATTAATCTTTATTGTGCAGATATCTCCAGGAATTGGTGTTATACCAGCATTGGTAGCAAAGAGTTCAATCTGTTACGACCCTATTATATACGTTGGAATGAATACCCAGGTATGAAATTATAATGATTTATTTTAGTATACCAATTGTTCATTGTACAGCATTGTTGGTTTTCTTTATATACAAAATACCGATAAAGGATGTGTATTAGTGAAAATTTAATTTAAAACTTAGGTTCAACTATTATTTCATAACTTTCATTGAAATTACTTTATATAGAGTATGTTGTATCCTTAGTCTTTTAGTGTACATTATTATTGAAACTATTAAATAGACTTGTAAAGACGCTTTATGGCCTAGGGCAGCAGTCTCCAACCTTTCTATATCTGCTCTTCCTTTTTCATAAAAAAATGTTTCGCCTCAATTTTTGTAACAATTTAATTTCATAAATCCTACGTTTATAATACGATTTTTTAATGGACTATTGTATGTCTATACATTAACTGTTTTAGATATTCATTGCTTACAACACCGTTTTTTTGTTTTTTTTTTTTTCATTAAAAAAATATATTTTGGCAAAAGCAGTCCGCTTTTGGTACGAAAATCTCACCCCCTCTCCTCCTAGGGGGTGCACCTTACGGATTTGAAAACCCTGATCTAAAGTGTATGATTGTAATTAGCAATTAATAAATTGGATATACCATAATACAACGACATGGCGTTAGTGATGTTAACAACTTTTCACTTTAAGCCATCGATATGTTGAAATCATTCAAATAATAAATCAAATTTAAAATCTGTAACGATTAAATTTATACAATACATACTTAACAATTAACAACAATATACAGATGTGTTTAATATAAATGTAATATTATTGATTATTAATTTAATCGATATCTATTTTTGACAGTTACAAATTCAGCTACGTAATAAACAAAAACCCTCGTTGAAATTAACCTCTCGTCAAAAACTACGAAAAAATAATTCTCCGTCTAAAAATATTGATCAGCCGTAAAAATAAATATTCTTAGCACAGAATCTTTTTATCTAACCTAATGCTTATCAGATTTTACATAAGATGACTTTTGCCCAAAAGATAACTGTTTATCTCTGGGTGTATCTATATATTTGATACATTAATTTCAACACTAGTAATACGTGCAAACACAATTGAAAACCCCTGGCTCAGAGCACAAATAGTACAAAGTTTTCCTTTAATTTTATAAAATTAATTAAATTCTCTTTCCGTTTTAAAATTTCCATTTAATAAATTATCCTCGTTCACTTAATAGCCAGCCATATAATAAGTATGAAATTCGCTATTTCTTTAATATACAAATAACTAGTCTTATATAGGTATATAATATAAAAATGTTTCAATTAAATTAATGGGAGAGAGAGATATTCAATTATGCTTAAATATCCTGGAAGATGAAATAAAAGGCTTCACTGAAAGGTTTGTGAATAATTAATTGCTCGCCAGAGAATGCACTCGGATGATTGCCATTTTAAAGAAATCTTTATCTAAAAAACACTAGTAAAATGGATTAAACCAACCAAATTTCGTGATTTTTTTTTTATAAGCGGTATCTCGGGGAAAATTTTGAGAGAATAAATCTTAGGGGGGTATTTTCTTGAGTTGAGTGTCCTGTTACCTGATATAAGATCAGCGATTGAGAGGTACCAGAATTTCTCAGGATCCTCCAAGTATATACCACTAAAATACACTGCATGTATTATGATAATTAAATGTTTTATATGGAAAGCATTTTTAAGCGCGCAAGTGGAAAAATAATTAAAATTATTTCTATTCAGTTCGTTTTAACAAAACACTTCTATCTCTCCATTACGTGAATACCACTTGAGACTTGAATATAACATTGATATAGAGTTTCTGTATGGCTCACATTTGCATGTAATTGGAGTAATATTTGAACAGTGTTGACCCTCTTTCACTCAAAGGGAGAAAAAGTAAACGGTCAGCAACCGTTTCCGTTGAATAAGTGTTAGCAAAGTGTTGGTTGGATCCACGAACCGGCTTTTAAAACACACAAGTGTTTTCTCGTGAACTGTTTGAGTAGCGGTAATTAGAATTATATTATTTTTACATTTAGTTTACTTGAGTCTCAAAAATCTTCCAAAGCAAGAAAAAACATATTTTTTCTGGTATTCAATGAGTGGTATTAATAGTTCTCTCATCTGTAAGAAACTTGTTATTAATTAAACATAGTTTATAATTTAACGATTATATGTCTTCCTTGTAGTTTAAAAATTATCAAACACGTGTCGCGTCTCAGGAATATAGGTTCGATTCTCACATTTGTCGGATTTATAAAATCTGAAACTTCAGGATTGATTGGCCGTTGTGTTGAGCAATTGTCTAACAATCAATTTTTGGAATGGAGAGATTCACAGTATGTAGACTCATATCGACTTTATAAAAGAAAAAAAACGTAAACTCCAAATTTTTAAAATAGTTTTTTTTGATAATCATGATGTATACAATATAATATTATACATATTCAAAACAATGTAAGTTGTAAAAGCCAAGTTAGTATCTAAATTCAGCTTTTAAGTTTCAAAAACGGCAAGTTTTTTTGCAACTAAGAAAAAGAACTCCCACTACATCAATTTTGCTATTTGTTTCTCAAGTAATTTATTTAATTAATATCAGATTTCGTATTATTTTAGTTAGTCTAGTGACATAGGCCTAAAATTATGAAATAAACGTTTTTTTGCCTTTTGCATTTTTTTTTCTTTGTGGGTTACAACCTTTTTCCATTCCACAGATGATATGTTACATACAATTTTGAAACAGGCGTAGTATAAAACATTGTCCAAGAACAATTATAAAAACAGCTATAATGAAATCAAATTGTGAAATAAACCAAAAATGAGGGAAGCGCAACATTTTTTTTTTATGAAAAAGGAAGGCCGGTGACACAGAAAGGTTGGAATTCACTCAGTTAAAGTATAGTATTTTAAATTAGATCAGGTGATTTTAATAGAGTTTTTGTTCAATAACACGATTTCTGTTTTGACATAATATATACGTATGCCATCTTGTTAATGGGGCTATTTACCGACGGTATTTGTCCAGACAAATAAATAGTGTACTAAGGTTGAATATGAACACGGAAATGATCACATATTATTACCATATGCTAGCCAACTTATGGTCATACCAAAATTATTTTAGAAAGACATGACATATTTTTAATTGAATAAATATAATTATGCCTATAAACTGTATATGTTTTATATTGACCAATTTGATTCGTGGCAGGAGTACTTCTATTTTTTTTTTAATGATAATAGTAGAACAAAACTACGCAATTAAGCCTTAGATTGATCAATATGTAGCTGATTCAGTGGTAGATATGACTAACCTACATTTTCTTCCAAATTACTTAGGAAGGTTCAATTGAAAATGATTTTTTGACAAGAATTGATCGTCTACCAATCAATTGTCTTAGCCCACTATCTACTCGTATAGCTTCAATTTTTTTTGAATTTATCATGCAGTTGCGGGATTTGAATCTGCGACCTCCGTCGCCGGGGCACCACACTCACCAATCGGCCAACGGAGTAAAAATAGTATTGATGATACATAAATCTTTCGTTTCAACACAAAAATCATATTTTTATCTAGACTAAATTTCATTACTAAAGTCATTTCGATAAAAATTGTCAACTGTGTAAATAAATAAATTCAGTCATTTGACTTATTTTACTCATATGTCTTTGGTTGCCAACAGCGCTTTGGACCGTGAGATTGCAGATTTAAAATTCATACGTCTAATTTTTTTTTAAATATTGAAAGATACATCATTGGAAGGTTAATAGGGTAAGCAGTTAGCTGACCATCAGTTCTTGTGAAACAATTTGTCATGATAGGTCTTCAAATTTTTGATATTCATATACATTATATATATATGGTTAACAAAGTAAATTTTATTTAAAAATGAAATATGAATAAAAAACCCTACACCTGAGATGGTGATGAATTTGCATTTCAATGCTTGTTTTATAAATATATAAATATAAATTGTTTTTTCTAGTTCCGTGCATCCGTCAAACGAATATTCGGGTTCACAGACAAGGAAGACTCAATGCAAGAGCGAGGAATCGAAAACACACTTATGTCACCAACAAAGGCTGTATCACATTACAATGACAACAATATTAAACTTCAGTATTTAAATCCAAACAACAATACTGTTGTAGCTGTGACAATATATCAAGACGAAGATCCTGAATACTTGTCTGAGACCGAGGGCAGTGCAGACGTCAAGAAGAAAAGATCTGAAAAAAAGAAACTGACTCTAATTAAAAGTTCATTTGAAGAAGAATCAAGTGAGATATCTGCAGATATTGGAGGAAAAAATAAAAATGAAGAAACAACATTTAATGTTACTAATAAAACTAACTTAGAGTCTTGTCTTTCTAGTTCAAGAACAGAAAATCAATCAACCCATATTAATGAAAACGGGAATGTAATAAAAAATAATGAATGTTACGATATTCATGATAAAAAATCCAACCGCAACAGTATGAAAGAAAGTATTGCAGAGGACACATTCTTAAATGAAAGTGGAGATTTGCTTAGTAAAGAAAAAATTGGAAACGATATCGGATTTGATAATTTTGCTTCATCTGCTTGGGACGACGAAAATTCTTTATTGGTAAAAAATAAACGTTATAATTTTGAGAGGTTAGAAGATGGTAATATACAAGAAAATAATTTTGATGAACCGCCTGTCTCTATTAGACGAAAGTCACTTGCAAATACGTATTTGAAACCCAAGCCTGACTATACTGACTTACGAAGAATTAAGGGTGCAAGACGGAAATCTTCATCTGGAAGCCTTTTATCAGGTCATACTAGGAAACTTTCCGCTGCACTGAATGACACAAAAGGAACTATTGTCACAAGATTGATGGTAGACGAGAGAGAACGCTCAAAGTTAATGTGCTTTGAGGAAACAAGACATTTAAGTCAAACAAAAAATAATGGAAGGGAAGAGATGTTGTAAATGAGATGCATTTAGAGCGTGGTTAAAATAACGAAATCCATTCTCTTTGATCCTAATCAGGAGAGACTCACGATAATACAATAAACAGTAATGAGAAGTAGTACAGTAATCATTGGTTTAGTTATATATTTCCTGACAGTTTACTGGTTTTTACAGTCTGCAATTTGCAAATTGTCCAAGAGAAGAATCGAATTTAGTTTGAATTTTCTCACGCCACTAACGTTGTGATTCGTCAGTGATGCTTAACAAGAGGTTTTCAGCTTTTTTGACTAGATGAAATATTTAAAAATATATTCATTTTACATACTACATTATTCATCTAGGTTGGCTAAAATTGTTGAACAGCAAAAATCTTATTAAATAATAATTTCATGAATCAGCCATATTTTTTGGTAAAAACTATTTTTAAGACCTTTTTGTTGTTAATTTACTTTCAAATGTAATTTTTTTCATCAATTTAAACGCATAGTAATGTGTAACTAATAAGAATAGTATTTTTTTTATTTCCAATCAAATCTTAAACAAGAAACAGGTTCCAATTGCTTTTCGTTGGATGAAAAGCACAATTCATGGTAGATTTAAAGGTCTGTGTGTATTATTAAATATGAAAACATATGGAACCGTAACGTTCTTACTTAAATTGTGGGCCCTCAACACTAATATTAATATTTTTAAATAATCTTGAGTGTTGCGACTGCAAACAGATTATGAATCACTATTCTACGTGCTTCCACAACTGTTAATATGAGAAGATTTGCCGAAAATAATTGTCCTAATGTTGGCTCTTATCATGAGTAAATATCATATACATTATAAAGTGTTTTCTTTTCATTTTAACGAACTAATTATGTGTACGATTCGCTTGTTTTGTAAAGTATGTAAAGGAATGTTGACTTGTTTTTAATGCACTTAAAAACTACTTAATTTTTGCGCGGAATGGAGTGTTTATTCATTTGGAAGAATAAATAATTTGACTTTATCATTAAATGTAATGCTTTATGTTAAAGCGAAAATTTTAAATACCAATACGCATGCCAATTAATTGCATGGTATTATTACGTATGGCCTAAAGATGCCGCCCATTAAATACGGCTGCGCAGCATAGGCGGACAGCGGAATAATTATTATAAAATATGAGAATACCTGCAAGTAATGTAAATATAAATAAAAATCTTTTTAACAAATTCCTAGTGCGTAGTAATTATTTTTAACAATTTATAGAGAATGAATGAGGGGGTACTTCCAAAGTGAACTTATTCCACTCTGCAAAAGTGTAAAGGAGAACATTTTGAACATGTATTTTTTATATAAAATTACCGTGCATGTTTAGTGTTTATTTTTTTCCAAAATACCTTTAATTGATTTTTTCTACTGGTTCATATGCTGTATAGTTGTTCTATACACTTGGTTCAAAATCTTCTGTTTTTTGGTGTAGTGGAATAAGTTCACTTTGGAAATACCCCCTTCGAATATAAATAAGTATGCCAATATGAAAATCGAGTTACATGGCCTGCAAAAATATCTTTATCTTATACTGATGTTTATTAAATTAATCTTTATCCGTCATTCATGATAATGAAATAATAAGTATTTTGTCTAGACAAAAGAGAAAAAAATTAGAAATTAAATTTTAATGCAAAAAAAAACTTCTGTAGAAAGCAAAATATTGAACATTTTCTACTGGTTCTTTTAATATAACATACACACTTTTAATATAACTATCAACACTTGTAGTACAAAAAATACATAATATAATATCTGAAATAAAATAGTATTTATTTTATGAATTAAATTAAATTTTCATTGTTCCATATCATATTGATGTTATACTTAAAATCTACGATACATTAAATTTAAAACGTAATTTAAAAGTTTTTTTATTTCAAAAAGCAGCATTCGATGTTTTAAAACATTCTTAATTTAGCGATGACAAATTAGTATGTGATTTAGGTGAAAATATTAAATAAAGAGATCTTTATTTAAGTGTTGTATATACTTAAAATACTGAATGGAAATATGTTCTAAATTACTAAGTAAAGTAAAAATTAAGTGCTTGAATTATTTTATATACTTTAATGTAAAAGACACCAATATACCAAATAAATATATAGTTTTATTTATTTATCGTGTACATATAATAATAAATAAATAACTCTTATTATTTGATGTGGTGGAAATATTCCATATAAAAATATTGTGTTTATCTTAGAATAAATCATTTGTTTGCCAAAGAGAGGTTTTTATTACTCATCGATATCGTATGAAAATATTCATTACGTAAATGATTATATAAGTAATGTTTCATACTTTATTTTTAACTACGACAAATGTGCGTGAGAGATAGAATTTTCGCACTGTAAATATATATATACTAAAGCATGCTTTTATTGCCTTCATAATAATAGATATACCGTATTTTTTTAAAAGCTTTATGAAATAATAATTTGACTGTAGAAAACTAAAAGAACGTTACCCAAACAGAACGAATTTTACAGGAGGCACTAAAAACGTTTATTTAATGATTTTACAGCGAAGGTAAAATATTAAATCGACACATCCTTGAAGTGCATGAAGACTAAATCTAGTGTTTTATTTACATAACCATATATAAATTTATTTTATCTATCTCCCCGGTAGCGTAGTTGGTAGCGTGCGCGCCTAACGATCCGGGGAATGC